>CM062521.1:21071349-21350586 GCA_031439585.1 Pterocarpus macrocarpus
CTCTATCTCAATATGAGTGTCATCTAGCCAAAATCAATAGGTTTTTGTCAAGCTTGTAATGGCAGGCTAAGGGCAAAGGTATGATAGAAAAAAGTTTTGGCTTTGTATTATTCTCGACTTAAGGAACCCTTACTCCTAAACTCATTACCTTAGGCATCCCCCAACTTGTTGGTTGGCTATTTTCATGTCCTTTTTTGATGAACCTGCATGCTTTAGTGGCCATGAGATTTGGAAGAGAGTTTGTTCCCTCCTAGCCCATTGAAACCACATTTTTTCTTATATTGCCCTTTTTCTCCCTTTTTTTTTTCACTTTTTCTTTTACTTCTTTTCCACTTGAACTTGTCCACCCACTTTGCTAATGCATCACATGAATTCAATATGGTGGGGGCATTACCTTATTCTCATAAGTTTAGAAGCTATAGGCTTAAGGGTAGCCTTGGTTTCAAAGATGGATCGAAAGAAGATGGATTCTAAGCCCAAAATATGGTTTATTCCAAGAAAACAAGCCATAAAGCTCAAAAAGGGTGACTATGGATAAAATGTCATTAGGTAGCCATTAAGGCTCAATAAAGGCTTCCAAACATTGCTTAAACCCTTTCTATGACTAGAATTCACTCATATTTATTTCAAAAAAAGTTTAAGCAAAAATTGCATGCATGTCTCAACTTAAGTAAAGCATTAAGGAATGATGGTCATCAATCCTGAGTTGCTAAGCCCTACAAAGTGCATGAACATGTGATCTTTTCCTATACAAGTATGAATGCATAAGAGAATTTTCAAGGCTCAAATAAAAAATTCCTAGTTACTAAGGGGCTAAAGAGCAGAGCAAACACTTATGTCATAGGAATGGAGCCAAAGACAACAAAAACACACAAATACTACCTAAATAAAAGATTGTTTTTTAAATAAATAAAATACGTGAAACTAGACCAAAGAAAACAAAATGCATGTGAATGCTTTCCCATCCCCCTACTTAGAAAATAACATTGTCTCTAATGTAAAATAAGTACAAAGAGAGGGTTAGAAAGATATTTCCTAGCCAAGGAATAAGTGTTGGGCTCCATTTCTCTTGCTTCATGCACTTAATTCTCTTCTTGAAAGCCACAAATGCAGAAGAGTGAAATTAGTGTTGGAAAAGATAACATGAGAAGAGGGGTTGAATCGTGTTGTTTCAAACTTAAGAGTAACCTGAAAATTTCAAATTGAAAATCTATCTCAAGTCCTAGACTTAGATTGCGGAAGCTTTGTGCTAGTTAATGAAAGCTTAGATGTTTAAATAATTTAAGATGATGAGCAAATTGAAGTTAAAAAAATGTAGATAGTATGACTTATGTGATCAAAGTAAAAAGCTAAGTAGCTAAGGAAGAAACACACAAGAAATTTTTACATTGGTTCGGCCAACCACTTGCCTACTTCCAGTCCCTAACTCTTTGTTGAGATTTTATAAAAACCTGAGTATTTTTTGTTCAAGCTTCTCCAAGCTTCTTTAAAATAGAGTAGTCTTTTCTTAAGCCTCTCCAAACTTTAACTTGAGTATTCTTTTTTTTAGCTTTTCTAAGCTCTACCTGACCACTACTAAGTCTATGTATAAGTTTTGAGATTTGAAAACAATTTGTAAACACTCACCCTAACTCTCTTTACAGAAGATGAACAATATTTTCTCAATGTGTTTGACTTCTCTAAATTCTCAAAGAGAGAATCTTATCAAATACAAAGCAGAAGAGAAGATTTTCTATTGAACAAAAGTTACAATGAATAACTTTTGGAGGTTCAGAAGGTTGACAAAGTTAACAATGAAGCTCTACAAGCGAAGAAGATTATTAGTTGTTCTAACCATTCTTTCTTTGACATCTAGCCTTTTACAGACATTGAAATATATCCGTTGAAGCTTTAAGTTCTTAATTTTTGAAGTTCTTTTTGGAATGCTGGTCTAACACTGGATAGAGAAGCAATAGTCTTCCTTTTTCTCATTCTTCGAAGCTTGTGCAGAGGTAGAAAAGTAGTCATTTGGCGATATGCCAACTGTGTAAACTTGTCAGCGCTTCTTCTACCTCTTGCCAAATCACCTTTTTTGACTTTTTGAATTTGTCTATGAAACATGCTGAGGAAGCTTTGAAGGTATGACACACATGAGAAGTATGTTTCTGGTGATATCTCGTCTAGATAGGGTCATCCTTCTGGACAAAGTCATCTTTCTGAATTGACAGAATTTTAGCTTTTCTAGGCTCGACTTTCCTTTATGAAGTGTAGCTTCAACCTTCTGAAATTCTTCTTTTCTATTTCTAAATAAAATAGCTCTAGAGGCAGAAAGCATATATTCCATATAAAGCATATTATAGTATAAAGCTATGGATAATGATGCTTTGAAGGCTTTTTGAGCGCTTAGGCTATTTGTTTAATTTCATTTTCATAGAAGAATTTGTTATTTGAATCACCCTTTTCATTGTCAAAAAGATTTGCTTGTATTCCGATTTGGTATTTATTAAAACCTTAAACAATTTAGTTCATAGCCTTAGAATAGTTTTTGAAAGGCATTGGAGCTAACAATCTCCCCCTTTTTGATGATGGCAAATCTGTGTTTAAGAAATGCTTTTTGTTATCAAAAAAGAGCTTTTGAAAGAACATGATTTGTTGTTTGAAAAGAAATTTCTTTTTGAAAAGAGTGATAAATTCAAAGATCATCATTTTATCAGAATACATCATTAAGATATATCAGAGGAATTTCAAAATAAGAGTGTTTTAAATATTATCAAGTGAAGGCATTTGAATTCAAAGATTTATCTCAGTATATTATCTAGATGTATCAGAGTAAAAGTTAAGATAAATCAACTAGAATGCATATGGTCAGAGAATAACTAGCCAATTATTATCTCAAAACATCAAATAAATATTTAATGAGTATCAGAGCATTTCATTTGAATAGATATCAGATCATCAAATATCAAGTCAGTTAATGATTATTTTAAACAAGACTCGAAACGTTCAATAATTCGAAGTATCAGAGCGCATTCAATAATTCAAGGTATCAGAGCGTTTTATAAGTAACAGAATATTCAATCCGAGCAATTAAAATATGATAGAGAAATATTGAATCTAGAACACATTTGCAGCAAAAAATATTAATAGAAAATGTTTCTAACAAATATAAACAGAGCTTTTAACACAGATATAATAGAAAATGTTTCTAACAAAAACTATTGAATTATAAGAAAGTGCTAAAAATGCATGTATATGCATGCATGCTCTTCCTAAGTGTATGCTCTTATGCTATGCTCCCCCTCAGCTTGAGCTTTCTTAAATATTTTCTTCTTCTCCCCCTTTGACATCATAAAAAAGAATGATGTGGGATCATGGAAGGATCATTACTAATTGCTTTTTGTTTTCTGAATGGTCTTCAGAATCTGCACAAGAAGGTTTTCCATTTTGTCCATATGGCAATCCATTGCTGCTAATGGGCTTGAAGTTCAACTTGATTTGCTAAGATGGTGTGTTGATTGGCAAGGAGTAGATCCATCTGAACTTCAGCAGCATTGGGAAACACTTCAGCAGAAGAAGGTTCTTCAAAAGGCAACTTTTCAGTGTTCTGAGAGTTATTTGTTGAGTATTGTTGGGGCTTAGATACAACATGAGTGGTTGTTCTGTTAAATCTAGGTGTGGAGATGAGCAGCAGTAAGGTCTGTGCTATGATAGGAGTGGCAAGAGCATCTTGAAGTTTAGAGGTAGTAGCTGGATGAGGCATTGGAGTGCTCAGGAAAATAACCTAAGATTCAACAGCAGCTGCTTCAGTTTTTGGTTCTGCTACCAGAACAAGAGTTCTGTTATGTTCTAATCTTTCTGGAGCATACTTCATTGGTAGAAAAGGCTGTGTTGGTCTTCTTGATGGTTTCTCAGAAGGTAGAACCACTGCCCTATTTCAGAAGGTGGATTGACTTCTTCAATGACAATGAAGTCTTGTTCCACTTCCAAAGAGGTTAATGAGCTCCTTGTTCTTTTGACTGAGCCACCGATTCCAGAAGCTATATCTTTTTGCCTTTGTAGTCATGCTTTTGTTCTCAACCTATCCTGAGCTGCTTCTTGTAAAGTTTTTCTAGAAGGAGTAGGAGGAGTTTCACCATAAGGTTGTGCAAGGACTTTCTTCATGGGCTTCTTACCTTTCCTTCTGATTTCAGGGTCCTAATCTTTATCTGAAGCTTCAGCTTTAGGTTGCTTTGGTTGTTCATGAGGGGGTTGTTCCCTAATTACAATTCTTCTTGTTCTTTCTTTGGAGGATCTTAGTGCAGGTTTGTAGGTGCAGTAGCTTTCATAGGTTGTGCAACAATGGTTAAGGTATTATCTCTTGCACTAGAGGAGGAGGAGGATTCTTTAGCAAGTTTCAACAATCTCCTTTTATTGACTCTCCTCTCCTTAGAACCAGGTGTGAGATCTCTCTTATGCCTTTTCTTGGATCTTCTCTCTTCAAAAGGTTTAGAGACATCCTTCTGAAGGGTGATTGATTTTCTTTTCTTCTCCTTTTCTTTTATTTTTTCTTCTTCTTCCTTCTTCTTCTTCTTTTTCTCCTTTTTCTTCTTCTTTTCTGCCTTCTCAAGACCTAGGGATTTCAGACCCATAGCAGAGAAGGTCTTCATGGTGATGGCAAGGCATTTCTTGTCCTTCTTGTGTCCTTTAACAAGAAGTTGGGCTCTTTGGAATATGCGAGTTAGGAGCATGCCATAGGGCAAAGTTGCATGACTCCTTCTAGCATCATCCATAGTAGAGAGTATGCAGTCCAGGATTAGTTTGACTAAATTAATCCTTCTACTAGTCATAAGGCAAAACATGACCATTTGGTCTACCTCGGTTATGACATCAGTGTTTCCCATCCTTGGAAGCATTGTATGTTGGACAACAGAGTAAATCATTTTGACATTCAAGATGAGAGAAAAAGTACGAATATTTCTTACTTGCATGTCTCTTCTTCCTATAAAGACTTTAGAGACATCTTCCTCTGTGGTTTCAAGCTGCTCCCACCATCTTCAACAACCTTTGCATATAACCCTTTCATTTGGAGTGTTGGTGATGCGAGCGAGATCAGAGGGAAGTACTTGGATCTCGAAGCTTCCTATGATGCTCCTTAAAGACATATTGTCTTCATCAATAGGCACGAGGGTGCTGTAGAAAGCGGCAACAACTCCAGTGTAGACATCTTCAGAAATATTCAAGAAATTGTTCCATCCTTGGAACTCAAACACTTCTGTAATCTGGGGGAAGGTTAAGAAGTTTTCCAATTCAAAACTTCTTCCAAAGCCAATAGGTCGTATGAAGAACTGCCTATGAAATCTGGTTTACATTTCATCGTCATAAAAAATGTAAGGAACACTGTAGTCTCCATTCTTAATCATGATGAGTAGATGATATAGGCAACTAAAGGTGAAGGAAAGAGTGTGTTTGGGTTAGGTGTACTGAAAATGGTATGACGGTTTGAAGGTTTTGGAGTGGAGAGGATGAAGAATAATGAAAGGCTTTTCTCTAAGACTTATGAGATGAAAGTTGATATGATGGGTAATGGTTAATGAGGGAGATCAACGGTTAAAGGGTGTGAGCAGTTTTTTAGTAAAATGCTGCCATTTTCAGAGTAAGCGTGTCTTTTGGAATTTTTCGCTTAATTAAATAATGGTCATCATGTGATAACAGGTGATTATCCAAGCGACGCACGTAACGAAACCTTTTCTTTTATCCAGAAACCACACTTCTCCGAGTCTATAACCATCTTTCTGGAGGAATGAGAAATTAGACCCATGAGAAAATTAATCCAACATTCTAAAGCTATTTTTCTCCTCATTTTCATCTTCACCTTTTTCTAAACCAATCTTTCTGAATCGTAAGAGAATACATTATGAACAGACATTTTAAGTTTCCCTTGATGTGATCTTTCTGAAGCAAACTTTGACGAAGAAGAATAATTTTCCAGAAAGCAAACTCCATTGAGATGCGGCAATCTCAACTTTTACTTTAGATCAAGAAAGAGAGTATTCAAATACAATGCATGTGAATGATTAAATGCTAATCAAGTTTAGAAGGTTCCTTATTTTGGAGAAATGATCTTCTGCTAAGGGTTTTGTAAAAATGTCAGTAATCTCACTTTCAGTATTAATAAACCTTGGCTCAATGTCTTCTTTCTAAACATGATCTATTATGAAATGATGCTTCATGTCAATGTACTTAGATCTAGAATGCTGAATGGGATTCTTGGTGAGGTTTATAGCACTTGTATTGTCACAAAGGATAGGAATTTTGGTTTACCTCAGGTTGAAATCCTCTAATTGTTGCTTGATTCACAGAATTTGGGTATTGCAATTTGCAGTAGATACATATTCAACTTCTGCAGTTGAAAGAACAATAGTGTTATGCTTCTTTCTTGACCATGTTATCAGCGATTTTCCAAGAAATCAACAGCAACCACTAGTGCTTTTTTGTTCAACTCTATCTCCGGCAAAATCAGCATCACAGTAACCTGTAATATCACAAGAAGTACCTTTCTTGTACCATAGATTAAGATTAGTAATACTAACTAAATATCTCAAAATTCTTTTAACAGCACTTAAGTGTGAATGTTTTGGATTGGATTGAAATCGAGCACAGATTCCTACACTTAATTGCAAGTCAGGTCTACTGGCAATTAGATATAATAGTGATCTAATCATACCTCTGTAGAGAGTTTCAGAAACTTTCTTACCATCTTCATCAGCTTCTAAAACTTGAGAAGGATACATAGGAGTTCTAATGCTCTTGGTCTTGTCCATATCCAACTTTTTGAGCAAATCCTTAGCATACTTTTCTTGATGAATCAGGATACCATCTTCCTCTTGTTTGATTTGCAGTCCAAGGAAGAATTTTAGTTCTCCCATTATGCTTATTTCAAATTCTCCTTGCAATAGATAAGAAAAATTCTTGCACAAACTTTAATTAGTTGCTCCAAAAATAATATCATCAACATAAATCTGAACAATCAAAAAAATCATTTTTAGCATGATGAATGAACAAAGTGATGTCAACTTTTTCTCTGACAAAATAATATTTGATTAGAAACGAGCTGAGTCTATCATACCAAGCTCTAGGAGCTTGTTTTAAGCCATATAGAGCTTTTGAAAGTTTAAACACATGTTAAGGAAAATTTTCATTTTCAAAACCAGGAGGTTGATTAATGTAAACTGCCTCAAATATGAAACTATTTAAAAAAGCAAATTTCACATCCATTTGAAATAACTTAAAACCTTTGTAAGATGCATAAGCAAGTAACATTCTAATGGCTTCCAATCTTGCTATAGGAGCAAATGTCTCATCATAATCTATGCCTTCTTGCTGATTATAACCTTGAGCCACTAATCTTGCTTTGTTTCTAACAACTTTCCCATCCTCATCAAGCTTGTTTCTGAATACCCATTTTGTCCCAATGGCAAATTCTCCTTTAGGCAGTGGGAACAGGGTCCAAACTTTATTTTTCTCGAACTGAGATAACTCTTCTTTCATAGCTTCAATCAATATTGATCTATTAGGGCTTCTTCGATATTTTCTGGTTGAATCTCAGAGATAAGAATGAGATTTGAATCATTTCTAAGTGATGATCTTGTTCTGATTCCATGAGAAGGTTTACCAATAATCTGGTTTTTAGAGACAGCTCTCAAGTCTCTTACACCTGTGTACCTTCTCCTCAAAAGAGTACCTTCTGGTTCTTCGGAAGCATCATCAGAAACATGTTGATAAGAGGGAACTTTAGAAACATTTTCATTATCATCTCTAGTGGTCATCAGAAGGTTCTGTTGGGCATGGGAGTTTTCATTTAATGACATACTTTCCATTTCCATTTATAGATCAGCAACCTTCTGATTCAAGTCATTTTTCTTTTCCATGAAACTTATGTGGATAGTCTCTTCCACATATTGAGACCTTTTGTTGAACACCCTGTAAGCTTTTGAAATAGAATAATATCCTAGAAAAATTCCAAGATTAGATTTAGGATCAACCTTTGATAGCTTGTCCTTGGTATTTAGTATAAAACATTTTGATCCAAAAGTATGAAAATAGGAAATGTTGGGTTTTCTTCCTTTCCATAATTCATAGGGACTTTTCTTGAGAATTGGCTTTAAGAAAATACGATTTGAAGATAGCAGGCAGTGTTAACTACTTCTGCCCAAAAATCTTTTGATAAGCTGCTTCTAAGGAGCATAGTTCTGGCCATTTCCTGCGGTGATCTATTCTTCCTTTCCACTACCCCATTTTGCTAAGGAGTACTAGGAGATGAGAAATTATGAGAAATACCATTTTCTTCACAAAAGTTTTCGAAAGCATGATTTTCAAATTCTCCACCATGATTTGATCTAATGGAAGTGATGCAAAATCCTTTTTCATTTTGAATTCATTTTGAAAAGGATTTGAAAGCCTCAAAAGCATCATCCTTATGGATAAGGAACATAACCCATGTAAATCTTGAAAAATCATCCACAATGACTAAACCATATCTCTTACCACCTAGATTGCCAGTTCTAGTTGGTCCAAACAGATCAAGATATAAAAGTTCAAGTGGTCTAATAGTTGAAACTACATTTTTGCTATGGAAAGAACTTTTGGTTTGTTTGCCTTTGAGATAGAATTCACACGAGGAATCATTTTCAAAATCAATTTTTGGCAAACCTATGACCAGTTATTTCTGAGAAATCTTAGAGATCAATTTCATATTAGCATGACCAAACTTTTTGTGCCACAGTCACTTTTTATCCAAAAAGGAAGCTAACCATTTTACATTCTGATCTAAGAGGTCATCTAGATACAACACATACATATTGTTATGCCTCTTAGTAGTAAGAATAATTTTGTCATTTGTAGAATCCTTAATAATACATTGTGAGGATTCAAACATAACTTTGTAGCTTTGGTCACAAAATTGACTATTGCTCAAGAGATTGTGAGTTAATCCCTCTATTAACATAACATCATTTATCAGGTTGGAATTGTTCTTACCAATATTACCTATATCAACGACTTTAGATTTGATTCCATCTGCAAATTTGACTATTCCACCATCCTTGGGTCTAGTTTCTGAACCAGGATTTATTTCCAATCATGTGTCTGGAGCATCCACTGTCCAGATACCACTTCTTTTCTTTTTGATAAATTGATTTATGGCATACCTACATCAGAAGTAGTTTTGAGTTTAGGTACCCATATCTTCTTGGGTCCTTTTAGGTTAGCAGGTTTCTTAGTCTTTTTCACTATCTATCATTTTGCCTTCCTTCTAGAAAAGCATCTTTCAGAAGTGTGACCCTTTTCCAAATAGTAGATACAAGTAGGAATCAAACTTGAAAGATCTTTAGATGATTTTTCATCATCTTCCTTCTCATAGCCTAAACTAGTTTTATCAAGGTAAGGTTTCTGACCGCCAAGCATCAAGTCCAAGTTTTTGGAGCCATTTACCATTTTCTCAAGATCAGATTTGAGAAGTTTAACCAATTTCTAAAGCTTAGAAACAATAGAAGATATCCTATCTTGAGTTTCAAAAACTTTGCCTTTTAAGGCTGCTACTTCTTTTTGAAGAGCAATATTTTCATTTTGCATTTCATTCTTTTTATGCCCAACCTTCTCATTCTCAGTCTTGAGTTTCTCAAACTCTAAAGACAGTTTTTGAAATTTTTTTTTTCAAAGATGCATAATGAGAAGCAAGAGACTTTGAATCATCCAAGAGTTCATCATAAGCTTTTTCCAAGTTTTCATAAGTAAGTTCACGTTCAGACTCATGTACCTCAGTTTCTGCATTTAAGATGATATCAGCCATGAAATAAAGGTTCGCAACAATCTCTTCTTCCTCTTGAGATTCATCATTTTCTTGCTCTCCATCTAGATCTTCCCATGTGGCCATCATAGCCTTTCTCTTTGAAGTTTTTTTCTTTCCAGCTTTCTTCAGCCTGGGACATTCTGATCTGATGTGCCCCGGTTCCTTGCACTCAAAGCATATTACTTCATCTGCCTTCACTTCCCTCTTCTTGTCCCTTTTTGGAGCAAAGCTCTTCTTTTTTCTTCTGAGCCATGCTTTTGAGATTCTTCTCACCCAGTGAGCTATTTCATCATTTTCATCATCAGAATCAAGATTAGAGGAATTTTTATCTCCTTCATCTATTTCTTCTAAGGCCTTCATGGATTTGGAGCAGCTGAATCTCTTCTAAGTGGTCTTAAGGGCAAATGGATTTTCCTTTCTTGCTAGATTCCTTAGAAATTTCCTTCAGTTCGATCTCATGAGTCTTTAAGGACCTAATGAGAGCATCCAAGCGAAGTACGTTAAGATCTTTAGCTTCTTGGATGGCAATAACTTTGGGAAGCCAGGCCTTTGAAAGACTCCTTAGGATCTTTCTTACCATTTCTGCATTTGAGTATCTTTTACCCAAAGCTTTCAGTTGATTTATGATATATATAAATCTGGTTGTCATTTCATCAATATTCTCATGCTCTAGCATATTGAACATTTCATATTTATGAACTAGCATTCTGATTTTCGTTTCTTTAACTTGATATGTTCCTTCATGAAGCACTTGAAGTCTATCCCAGGTTTCATTGGCAGAATCACAGATATGATTTTGTCATATTCACTTTTGCTCAAGGCACAAGTGAGCAAGTATTTTGCCTTGGCATTCATTTGAACTTTTGTTTTGTGCTAATCAGTCCATTCATTTCTAGGAATGATTTTGACTATAACTGGTGGAGAATGTTCTGGATCAGCCACTACTTGTGGTGCTGGTTATTCCACAGTAGGTACATAGTCACCATTCTCTATTATTTCCCACATATCCAGACTTGTGGACTCAATGAAGAGTCATATCCTATCGTTCTAGTATGGATAGTCTTGACCATTGAAATAAAGAAGACGATTTATGGAGTAATCTTCTGCGATGTGATGAATTTATTAGGCCATTTGATGGGATCTTTAACCTCTGCAACTATTAGGAAGTTCAACCCCAGATTAAGGCTCTGATACCAATTGTTGGAAAAGATAACATAAGAAGGGGGGTTAAATTATGTTGTTTCAAACTTAAGAGTAACCTGAAAATTTCAAATTGAAAATCTATCTCAAGTCCTAGACTTGGATTACGGAAGCTTTGTGTTAGTTAATGAAAGCTTATATGTTTAAATAATTTAAGATGATGAACAGATTGAAGTTAAAAAAATGTAGATAGTATGACTTATGTGATCAAAGTAAAAAGCTAAGTAGCTAAGGAAGAAACATATAAGAAATTTTCATACTGGTTCGGCCAACCACTTGTCTACTTCTAGTCCCCAACTCTTTGTTGACAATTTATAAAAACTTGAGTATTTTTTGTTCAAGCTTCTCTAAGCTTCTTATAATAGAGTAGTATTTTCTCAAGCCTCTCCAAACTTTAACTCGAGCATTCTTTTTTTTAGCTTCTCCAAGCTCTACCTGACCACTACTGGGTCTGTGTACAAGTTTTGAGATTTGAAAATAGTTTGTGAACACTCACACTAACCCTCTTTACAGAAGATGAACAATATTTTCTCAGTGTGTGTGACTTCTCTAAATTCTCAAAAGAGAGAATCTTATAAAATATAAAGTAGAAGAGAAGATTTTCTATTGAACAAAAGTTACAATGAGTAACTTTCTAGAGGTTCAGAAGGTTGAGAAAGTTGACAATGAAGCTCTATAAGCGAAGAAGATATTTAGTTGTTCTAACCATTATTTCTTCGGCATCCAGCCTTTTATACACATGAAATATATCCATTGAAGCTTTCAATTCTTAATTTTTGAAGTTCTTTTTGGACTGCTAGTCTAAGACCGGACAGAGAAGCAATAGTCTTCCTTTTTCTCATTCTTCGAAGCTTGTGTAGAGATAGAAAAATAGTCATTTGTTGATATACTAACTGTGCAGACTTGTTAGCGCTTCTTCTGCCTCTTGTCAAATCATCTTTTTTGACCTTTTGAATTTGTCTATGAAGCAAGTTGAGGAAGCTTTGAAGATATGACACACATGAGAAGTATGTTTCTAGTGATATCCCTTCTGGATAGGGTCATCCCTCTGGACAGAGTCATCTTTTGGAATTGGCAGAATTTTAGCTTTTCTAAGCTCGACTTTCCTTTATGAAGTGTAGCTTCAACCTTCTAAAATTCTTCTTTTCTATTTCTAAACAAAATAGCTGGAGAGACAGAAAGCATATATCCCATATAAAGCATATTATAGTATAAAGCTATGGATAACGATGCTTTGAAGGCTTTTTGAGCGCTTAAGCTATTTGTTTTATTTCATTCTCATAGAAGAATTTGTTATTTTAATAAGCCTTTTCATCGTCAAAAAGATTTGCTTGTGTTATGATTTGGTATTCATTAAAACCTTAAAAAAATCAATTTAGTCCATAGCCTCGGAATAATTTCTAAGAGGCATTGGAGTTAACAATTAGAACAACCTAAAAAAAAAAATGAAATCAAAACCATGCAACAAGAAGGAACACTCAAACACACTAAAATTCAAACATAAACTCTAAACATGAAAAGTAAAGAAGTAGGGATAGAAAAATTAGGTTATCTCCCAATAAGCACTTTGGTTTAATATCCCAAAGTTGGAAATGGCCCATTTTTCTTTTTTTTAAATCAAGCTGGTTTCTTCATCTCCATCTTGGTTGACTCCTCACAAGGTTGATGGCTCTTCCTTCCAGACTTCAAAGATATAGGCTTAGAAATGAATAATAAAGGTAAGGCTTCCAAAAGCTCATGAAGTGATTTTATCTCATCATCCTCTGTTTCTTCTATAACCTTGGACTTCATCAAGCAAGCTTCTGATGGTAGAGAATTGGAGAGTGCCATAAAAGAAGTGTCCACCACCTTAATGACATCCACTCTAAAGCATGATTCAATCTCCAAAGGGGGCTTAGTTGCTTCAAACACCTTAAATGTGACTTTATCATTTTGAACATGCAACTCAAACTTCCTTTAGTCTATATCAATCAAAGCTTTCTCTGTGGCTAGGAAAAGTCTCCCAAGAATAAGTGGGACCTCTCTATCCTCTTCCATGTCAAGCACAATAAAATCTACTGGGAATATGAGCTTGTCCACCTTTACTAGCGCATCCTCAATGATGCCTTTAGGATGCTTGATAGATCTATCCGCTAGTTTTAAGGAAACCATAGTGGGCTTTACCTCTCCAAGTCTAAGCTTCCTAAAAATAGATAAAGGCATTAAATTAACACTAGCACCAAGATCACAAAGAGGTTTATTAAAATAAATGTCACCGATAATACATGGAATAGTAAAATTACCTAGATATTTTAATTTAGGAGGCAATTTCTTTTGCAAAATAATGCTGCATTCCATTGTGAGCATCGCGGTCTCATCATACTTAAGCTTTTTCTTGTGAAAGAGAATGTCCTTTATGAATCTTGCATAGCTTGGCATTTGTTCAAGAGCTTCAAGAAAGGGGATGTTGATATGTAGCTTCTTGAACACTTCCAAGATCTTGGAGTATTGCTTCTCTTGCTATTCCTTCTTCAGCTACTACATCCTCTGTGGATATGGAATGGGAAGGTCATAAACAAGAGGTGCCATATATGTTGGACTTTTCTCTTCCTCTTCAGCATTCTTAGTTCACTTCATAGAAATCTCATACTTCTTCTGTAACGTCCGAAGAATTTTATTGTTAATAACTGAATTTTTCAGTTTTCAGCGAATAAGTGGGTTTAATCGGAATTCGATTAAGCATTCACTTAAAGCCGATTAAGTGTGATTTAGAAGGATTAGGCTTGATGGAATTAAATTAGGAACATAAGAAACCACCTAGGAATTTTTTCTAAAACCGGTTTGCCAATTTAAGAGAAATCGATAAGATTTCGGTAATTTAAACTGTTGGAACTGGATCAATAGAAATTATACTGTGAGAACCCTAGAATGAATGGCCAAGATTTAGCCAACTTACTCATGCAAGTGGTGCCATCTCAGCCCTCCGTATGGGCTGCCAAACCAAGTTGAATAACCTACTCAAATCCACCAATTACATGTAACTTGCTTTAGAAGTTTTTAAATTTTTCCTTTTTTCCCTTGCAAATTTCGGTTCATATATGCTGACCCCTCTCCATTCTTTTCTCCATCATCTCATCTCATCTCATCTCAACTCATATCATCTTCCTCTCCCACAAACCTTCAAGCCACAACAAGATTTCTTCAACTCCAACCATAAATTTAACAAGAATTACACCTAGGAAAGGTAGGAATCCAACTTCTCTTCTTATTTTTCTTGTTATGGGACTATGTGGGGATCTTGTTTTCATCATGATATTGATGTGATTTGGAGTGATGATGATGGTTTATGATTGAATTTTCACGTGTGTTGTGATTAGAATTGGATATTGGTATGAAAGAACTTGAAGAAAAGAGAAAACTCAAGAAGTTGTTAGGATTTTTCCTCGGCGATCCATACTACGGAGTGTATGGCTTTGCCTATAGCAGTTTAAATTTCATTAATCTATTTTTATATGAAACTAGACATTCAGGGCTTTCCATACATATATAATGCAAGGCCATTGGATTAGTATAGTGTTAGTTATGAATTTTTGAATTTTGACCTATCAGGACTCTCATTTGGGCAGTATGAGTTGAGAAGGGTGTAACTCACCTTACACAACTCTAAATTGAGTGAAACTAATGTTGTTTGAAAGCTAACATATAAGGGAACATCCCATAGAATTTCCAAAGTCAAATTCATTGCCAACTATCCCCAATATATCAATGAATTCACCTTAAGTTCAATTTGGGCTGGAACAGGGTAGCCCAGTAGGGTCAAGTTTCGGGGCTTATATCTTGAATTATACTCATTCAAATAATATACAACTTCTTTCATTTGAAAGCTTGCTCTGTTAGCATTACATTGATATGAATTTCATATGATTTCACCTAGATTTCTATTTTTGGTGAATTTTCTTTTATAAGAGTACAATTCTGGCTAAGTACAGGGCAGTCTGAGGTAAAATACTAAGATCAAGTTTAGTTAATGTCGGAACTCGGAACTTAGGAAACACATTCATAAAAGACTTAGAAGACCAATTGTGAATTAATGTCGGAGATCGGAATCACACAGCATAAAACACTTTGAAGTCGAAAGTCAAGGATAAGAATATAAAACTTAAAATACTTATACCCGGATCTTAGAGATCGAACATAACCCCGGAAATCGGAAACATAATCTCGGAAGTTGGAATGTATATAATCTTGAAACTCGGACACAATTCAATCTCAGAAGTCGGTCCTAAGCTCAAGCTCAGGAGCATCAAAAAAAGTTAAAGACTTGCAAGTATGATCAATTAAGAATAAGGCATGAAGCCTGTGTATTTATAATTCTATGACGATGGATATGATAAAGGTTCCATATTCCTAAGGAGTGTGACATGGCGATCACACCCCAATGGGGTCTAACATAGTGATCATACTCTAGAATATGGCATGATGAGCACATCCTAAGGAACGTGACATGACGATCATGCTCTGATGGGGTATGACATGGCAATCATACTCTAGTATGTGGCATAATTGATTAAAGTGGGCAGAAAGCCCTTTTCTATATCACCTATTGATATTGTTATATTCTTGGTATGAATATGTTACGATGACATGATCATGAATTATTCTTATGAGATTATGCATATTTGCATATGAATAAAGGAAGAATATATGAGATCCCTTCACTTGGAGGCAGTTATTAGGGTCCCTCCAGGTGAAGGTGTAACGCCCGAAAAATTTTAATCGTTTTTAAATTGAAGTGTTCAGTTTTTAGCAAATAATTGTGAATTAATTAGGATTCGATTTAGCATTCACTTAAATCTAATTAAGTGTGATTTAGAAGTAATTAAGCTTGATGAAATTAGATTAGAACCATAGAAAACTTTATAGGATTCTTCTAAAATCGGTTACCAATTTAAGAGAAATCGGTAAGATTTCGGTATTTATGACTGTCGGAATCGGATCAATAAAAGTTATACTGTGAGAACCCTAGAATGGATGGCCAAGATTTAGCCAAGATACCCCCACATGTGGCGCCACTTTCAGCCATGTAGAGTGGGAAGCCAAGCCAAATTGGAAGGCAAGATGGGATCCACCAATCAACATGAAGCTTGCTACAAAAATCTTCACCTTTTCTTTCTTTCTCTTCTTGTAACTTTCGACCAGCATAAGGAGCTGACCACTCTCCATTTCTTTTCTCCTCACACTCATCCCACTCCATCTTCATCCCCTCTTCAAGTTTCATCAAGAGTTGCTTCCATCTAAGACACCAAATCAACAAGTTTTCAACTAGACAAGGTAGGAATCCTACTCCTCTCCTTATTTTTCTTGGTTTAGAGTTGTGTGTGGGTCTTGTACGCCTTGTGATGCTGATGTTATGTGAAGTGATGATGATGAATTATAGTTGATTATGCATGTATATTATGATTAGGATTAGAATTGGTATGAAAGAACTTGAAGGAAGGAGAAAACTCATGAAGCTGGTAGGGTTTTTCCTCGGCAGTCCATACGGCAAAGTGTACGACTCTGCCTATAGCTGTTTAAACTTTATAAATCTATTTTTATATGAAACTAGACATTTAGGGCTTTCCATACATATATAATATAAGGCTATTGGACTAGTATTGAGAGAGATATGAATTTTTGAAGTTTGACCTAGGAATTAGGACTTTCATTCGAGCAGTGTAAATTGAGAAGGGTGTAACTCATCTTATACAACTCCAAATTAAGTGAAACTAACTTTGTTAGAAAGCTTACACATAGGGGAACATTTCATCATGTAATTTCGAGTTTGTTATGATTCCATTTGTTCCCAGTGGTTCGAGAAAGTTGCCCCTATGTCCAAACCAGGCCAAAGCATGGTAGTTCAGGAAGGTTGAGTTTCAAGGCTTATATCTCAAAATATACTCATTCAAATAATATGAAATTAGTTTCATTTGAAAGCTTGTCCTGTTAGCTTTATAGAGGTATAAATTTTGTATGATTCCACCTAAATTTCTATTTTTGGTGAATTTTCTCTTATAAAAGTGTAATTCTGGTTAGAAGTAGGGCGGTCTGGGATGAAATACAATCAACTTAAGTTGAACTCGGAACTCTAGCAGATAGAGAGCTAGGTCCGATATACTTTAGATTGAACTCGAAACTTAGCAGACATAGGACTAGGTCGGGAATATTTAAGGTTGAACTTAGAAGGGTATACTTGAAGATTGAACTCGGAACTTAGATAGAGAGCTAGATCGGTATATTTGACGTTGAACTCGGGACTTAGTAAATAGCAAACCCGATCAGGTATAGTTAATGCCGGAACTCGGGAATGAGCAAATAGGAAACTAGTCAGACATAGTTAAAGTAGTAACTCAGAAATTAGGGAAGACGGGGTATGGTTAATATTGGAATTCGGGACTTAGGAAAATATCCATAAGAGTCTTGGAGGACCAATTCTGGAAGACGGGAATCAAGATATGGACAATATATACGTAACTCCAAAAATTGGAAATCTCCAAAAGTCAGGAATCAAGACATAGACTTATAACTTCGGAGTTGAAGCAGATATGACATCGAAACTCGGAAGTTGGTTATGAGCTGGAACTCGGGAACATCAGTAAGAGTTAAAAAGCTTGCAAGACAGCTTAAGGCTTAAAACTATAGAACTTGCACCTATTGATATTGTTATCTTCTTAGCATAATTACAATGTTTTATCGTGGGTTTGCTGTCTGATTTAAGTTTGATATGAGGCATATGAAAATAAATAATGCAGCATATGTATGAGTATATTCCGCATGTCCATGCATGATTATGTATGAGAATGAAATAATATGAACATATTAAATGTGAATCCCTTCACCTGGGGGCAGTTATGAGATCCCTCCTTGTGAAGGTAGTTAAAATTATGAGATCTCTCTACCTTGGAGGCACATGGTCAGATGAGATCCCTCTATATTGAAGGCACGTGATCATATGAGATCCCTCAATTTTGAGGCACTTAACCAGAAGAGATCCCTTCAATTTAGAGGCACGTGGCCAAAATGAGATCCTTCCAAGACTAGAGGCACGTGACCAAAATAAGATCCTTCCAAGACTAGAGGCATGTAGGTCCCCTTATGGGTTAGTCTGTGTGACGACAGTCACAAGTTGAGCTGACGAGCTCACTCCCAGATCAGAGTACCCAAGGGCAGTAAATATTAAAGATTAAACATATGCAAGCACCCTAGGGACGGTGATACATAACGCCTAAGTGTGCCATATGAATTCAAGATGAGTAATGTTGCACTTGAGAGTGTAGGCAAATGAAAGCACCCTAGGGACGGCGATATGTAACACCTAGGTGTGCCATATGAATTCAAGATGAGCAATGCTGCACTTGAGGACGGCGATACGTAACGCTCAAGTGTAGGCAGATGTAAGCACCCTAAGGATGGCGATACATAACACCTAGGTATGCCATATGAATTCAAGATGATTAATGCTGCACTTGAGGATGGCGATACGTAACACTCAAGTGTAAGCAGATGTAGACACCCTAGGGACGGCGATATGTAACGCCTAGGTGTATCGAAGGAAGGAAACAAAGATAAATATTATGGGAAGACAAAAAAACAAAGAAAGAAAAGTAAATTTTATATATTTGCATAAATTCAAAGGCATGTGCAAATGTTATATCTTCAGTGTATTGATGTTATCGTATTTTAATATGTGCAGTTATCACTATTAGTATAGTTCATAATTTTGTTTTGTATAGGCTCTCCCAAATGCCAAGTGTATGAGTAAAATGAACTTTGCTTCGGATAATATATTTTCGAACTATAAAATCTAACAGTTTACATAACATGTTCACTTTTTTCATAATAAACTGAAGCAAACTGGAGATAACAACGATGACAATATGTATGATGGTTAAGGAATCCTACTGAGAATTCAAAATTCTCACTCCTAGTTCCATGTTATCTCCAAATAGTTCGAGAAGTTGCAAAGACGGCTAAAGTTGCTGTCAGTTAAGGTCCGCTCAGGTAACCATAACAACTCCTGAGTATGGTACTATAACTTAAGCATAGTACTGTACGAAGGAGGATGTTATAGAAGGTAGTTAAAGGATAAAGATGTGGTCCCTTTACTTGGAGGCAATTGCACATTTGGGTCCCTCCCTGTGAAGGCAGCTAAAACTTTTGGGTCCTTCTATGTTGGAGGCAGAGGGCCAACTGAGTCCCTCCGACCTAGAGGCACGTGGGTCCCCTTGTGGGTCAGTACTGTGTGACGACGGTCACGAGTTGAACTCACTCATAGACCAGACTACCCAAGAGCAGTAAAGACTAAAGATTAAAACATAAGCAAACACCCTAGGGATGGTGATACGTGTAACACCCTAATAGTTCCATTCTATGCTTAAGTCATATTGTGGAATTATTAGTTGTAACTTTTACTCGCGAACTAACATTATCTCTTAGACATTACTTTTTTAAACGAAAATAAGGGTAGATTTTTTTTGAACAAAACAAGTAAACCATTTTTGAAATCGAGAGCCATGGGCATCGTGAACATATAATACAAACGTTGCTATCTCATACATACATCGCATTTAACATAAATAGAAGCATTGAGAATAACCACAATCTTAGATAAAGATAACATTCATTCCATAGCCATCTCATAGTTAATATAGTAATAATAATAGTAGCAGTCATACACAATGATAACAATGGGTCCGATACCTACTGTCGGCCCTACAAAATAACCTAACGAAATATATGATAAAAGGAAATACATAAGAAATCCCAATCCATCCATACATGCCAAATGAAAATACTACAACCAAAAAGGGGTTATCCTCATGCTCAGCTCCGCATGCAAATCAACACATCACTCATCTGGTGGGAGGTAGCCGTTCCTGAATCCACCGGGAGGAATATCACCACGTCCCTCTCCTCGAGCACGACCACGCCCACGAGGCACGACATGAGTACGAATGAACCCGCGACCACGAACGGGGGGTGGAGTGTGATGAGGAGCTACTGAAGAAGAAGATGAGTCGGATGACAGGCGAATCACAGACGGGAAGGAAGGCTCAAACGGGCTCGTCTCCATGCGGTAGCTCAGATAGGACGGTTCCGAAGGATCGGAATCCAACGAAACTATCGGTGTCAGGCGGGTGTCTGAGTCGGAATCTCCATCAGTAGGGTACCTCAGACGATGGAAAGGCGAGTGAACATCATCCATAGTGATGTCCTCGAACGGCTCATGAGGACAGAAAAATGGACTCATCAAGGGTCCATGGAACTGGCAACTGTGGAACATGTAGACCCATATTGTCGCTGGCGAGCAAAGACGCATACATTCAAAGATCGGGTCGATGTGCTAATGCATCACCGGAAACTAAACAAAAATCACCATTTGCCCGACACCGGTATCCTCTGAAGACGACACGAAAACATAGGAGTGAGAAATACTAAATTTCTCAGTAGGATTGTGACTAGACAAACACAGTGTCATCGTCATCATCCCATCCACTTCGGGTTTAATATAAAAATAGTGGACAGTTATCGGTTCAATTTTAATAGTTTTCAGAAAATGTAAATCCTGAAGCGGGTAACTTTTAACTTTATCATCATATCCATAGGGTCATACATAGGCATACAGGCTAACATACATAATAAACATTCATAATGCACATAAGGGATATAATAGCATGCATGACTATGCAACTCATCATCTTGACCATGGCCCTATATTAACTTTTATTTTTAGCACGTGCTTAACATTCTTTACTTTCCTTTGAAATAGACTGCTTTTGGACATGAGCTCATTCCGTGACCGTCATCACGCAGTACTAACCAAATTAGACTAAGCCGATATTGGTTACCTCTAAGTTCGATGGTCCTCCATGTCACCCTTGCCTCCCTCATAGAGGTTCCTTGAGTCTTTGTGGATTGCCGTCTTTCACTTCCCTTACGGAAATGATTGAAAGGTCATGTCCCATTATTCTTTACATGCATAATACTTCTTTGACTAGACACATGCAATGATATGACTAAGTCCATAATTTTGATGTAAATTGGCAAACATAATGGCTAGACCGGAGCTTCCCCAAAATGCCAATCATAAACTTTCAACCAACAGTTCATCATATTTATATCATATCACCACACTCATCATTCAATCATGAGACAAAGCTCAATCAAACTCATCATTCATCATGCCAAATGGCATCACCCATTCATACCCTAAAGGGGTTTATAGTTGTGTTTTTCTTTGCAAAGAATATTATGAATCATCATATGATTTCTCGTGGTTACCCATGAGAGAATCACATAGTTAGAATATGTGTTTGTGGTCTTTTAGTTACTTAGCTCTCATACGAAATTATTCTTTACTTTAGTTCATGTCTTATAGGACACTTATTCAAATTAGTTAAGTTAAATGATTGTTTCCTTTCCTTGAGATAGTGCCCTTAGTGATTCCTAGGTTCATGGTATGCTCAGAGGCCCTAATCATACTTCTGTTCCCAAGGAGTTCGAGATCCCTCTAATCCTTAGGTCATGACAATGCATAACCACATCATGAACCCAACAACACCATGTTTACTAATCACCAAGGGTGATTTTTAACTTATTCCAGTTACAAAGTTTTAAACTTTTACTAATAACATACCAAGGTTTTACCTTAAACGTTATTAAAGTCATCATTCTTTATAAAGTAGTTATAAAGTTTTATTCTTTATGAAAGTAAGTGCCTTTGACATTAAGCTTTTATCTTAAGATTGGATCTTTATGAAATAATAATACAAGTTACTAACTTTTTAAATAAAAAGTCTTGTTCTTTATGAAAGTTGACTCATTTAATTATTCTAGGACTATCAAGGTCTCAACTTTATGACTTAAAGTAGTCTCTACATTAAAAAGGTTCCTACTTTATCAACTAGTGATATGAAACATTGACTTCAAGGTTAAAAAGTCTTGATCTTCATAAAAGTTAACACCTTTTTGCATTGTTTTGGGTCAAGATCTAAACTTTATGAATTAAATGTTACAAAACAACACTTTTATGACTTAAAGGTCTCATTTTTTATTAAAGTTTGAAACTTTATGAAAGGTTTTTTCTTTAAGGTTTGATTTCTAAGACATAAAGTAACAAGATATCATTTTATAACTCAAAAAGGCTTGTTATTCTAAAAAGCTTAGACTTTTACATGTATCTTTGTCTTCAAACTAAAACAAAAGAAGACTTTATAATGGCACTAAAACTTGCACCACTTTTTGTGCATCAAGAAGCAAACTTTTTAAAGCTTAAAGATTTTAGAATATTCATAGTCTTATCAAATCATGAAAACATAAAAAGATGAATCTTTTCTAATCATCAACTCATCATAAGAAAAGGAACAACTTTAAGCAAGGCACCATCAAGAACATTCAACAACATATTTGGCCAAAAGTAGAAACTTAAGAACACTTGAAGATCAACAAAAAAATATTTAACTTAAGAACACTTGAAGAACAATAAGAACATATTTTTCTAAAAGTAGAAACTTAAGAACACTTGAAGAACAACAAGAACATATTTTGCCAAAAATGGAAACTTTTGCTCTTGAAGAGCATGAAGGATCTTCTCAAGTTTTCACTTAGAGATCTTGGTCATGAAAGAACCAAGCTCCAAGCTTTCTTGAGCAAACAAAATGCAAAAGATGAAGATCACTACCTCCTTATCAAAATGGCCCTACAACAAGGAAGGAGAAGAAGAAAATGATGGCTCCTCTTGGTGATGATGGTGGCAGTTTTGGCTTGGAGGAAGGAGAAGCTCTTGAGGTCTTGTAAAAATGGAGGTTGTAGTGTTTTGATCTTGTCTCCAAAGACCCAAAGATGAGGTCTTTGAAGGGCTAAGTGAGTGGTTTTGGGTGATGGTGGTGGAGAAAGGAAGAAGAAGATGAAGAAGAAGAAGAGGAAATGTAGAGAGAGGTTGGAGAGTTTAAGAACTTTAGAGAGAGAATGAGAAGTTGAAAATGAAGTGAATGTGTGTGTGTGTGCATGGAGTGGCCGAAACTTGTAATGGCATGAGGAGAGATATTTTTGCTTCACTTTGTGTTATCTTGTGTTAATTAGTGATTAAGGGAACAAATGGGATGATAGGGAGACAAAGCATAATCAAACTCTTAAATAAAGTAGTCTTGTCTAATGCTTTTTGCTTAAGTGATATCACTCTCTACTTTATTGTCTAGTTGACTAAATCTGAATTTAATCATGTGATTAAGTGCTCATATAACTTAATTAAGATGATTAAGCAAGGATTAGTGATTAACACACAAGAACATGATTAACAAAAATTAGTCTTGCCATTAAGCTTAAGTAACCTTAATTAAACTCAATTAAGCTAATTAAGGGCGATTAGTGCTTAATTAAGCTATAAAGGCTCTGACTCGCTTAATTAGAGATTATCTAATCTCCATTAAGCATTCTCTTGACTCTTCTCATCCGAGTTAACCCCTTAATTAAGCCTTAATCTCATAATTACTCCTTAAGTGCCTAATTACTCAGGATTACTGAGGTAATTTAGCACGACATGAAATTGAGAATGTTACATTTCTCCTCACCTCAAAAAGAATTTTGCCCTCAAAATTCGTTACTTGTAAACAAATTCGGATACACATTCTTCATTTTGGCCTCCAACTCCCACGTATACTCTTCCATATTCCCTCTACCCCAAGCCACCTTGACCAAGGGCACCGTCTTGCTCCTCAGCTGTTTTGCCCCACGATCCACGATCCGAGATGGCGGTAGATTGAAAGTTAGGTCCTCCCTTAGCTGTACACTTTCAGGCTCAAGTTAATGACTAGGATCAAAGTGGTATTTTCTCAATTGAGACGCATGGAAGACATTGTGAAGGTTTGACAAATTTGGAGGTAAGGGCATTTGGTAAGCAATTGACCTGACACATTTTAAAATTTGAAAAAGGCCAAGGAAATGGTGGCTTAACTTTTTGACCTTCATGGCTGTACTTATACTGGTCGTAGGAGTGATTTTCAGGAACATATGTTCTCCTTCTTGGAACTCTAGAGGCTTTCTCTTCTTATCCGTATATCTCTTTTGACGACTCTGGGTTGTAAGGATTCTATCCCTAATTCTTCTGACTTGCTTTATGGTCTGCCTCACCAGGTCAGGTCCTAATAGGCTTTGCTCACCTAGTTCAACCCAACACAGGGGAGATCGACATTTCCTTCCATACAAAGCTTCATAGGGTGCCATACCAATACTTGCATGATGGCTATTCTTATAGGCAAACTCAATCAAAGGTAAGTATTTGTCCCAACTTCCTCAGTTGTCCAACACACAAGCTCTCAACATATCCTCCAAAGTTTGGATAGTCCTCTTCGATTGTCCATCTGTCTAGGGGTGATAAGTTGTGCTTAGGCAAAGCTTTGTCCCAAATGCCTTTTGCAAGGCTCCCCAGAATCTAGAGGTAAACCTCGGGTTCCTATCTAAGATTATGGTTGAAGATACACCATGCAGTCTTACTATCTCTTGAACATACAGCTCGGCTAACCTTTCCAAAGGATAAGTAGCTTGAATAGGCAAAAAGTGAGCATACTAGGTTAATCTGTCAACAATTACCCATATCGCATCGAAACCAGCTTGTGTTTTGGGTAAACCCATCACGAAGTCCATAGAGATACTTTCCCAATTCCATTCTAGGATCTCCAATGGTTGCAACATACTAGAGGACTTTTGGTGCTCAATCTTTACTTTCTGGCAGACTAAACACTTGCCTACTAGCTCCGCAACATCCCTCTTCAATCCTGGCCACCAGAACATCTTCTTAACGTCTTGATACATCTTTGTCACACTAGGGTGTATGGCGAAATGGCTCTTATGAGCCTCCTCCAAAATCCTTCTTCAGAGGTCACCACTTGTGGGTACATAGACTCTTCCTTAAAATTTCCATAGTCCATCTGTACTTTGCGCAAAACCCTTCAACTTTCCTTCTTTTACCAATGCTAGGGTTTTCAAGAACTCCTCTCCCTTACCTTGGGCTTGAGCAATTTGACTCTTGAAATCGCTCATCACCCTAAGCTGATTCAATCTTATACTATGGGGGGTCAACATAACTACAAGGTTAAGGTCTCTAAAGCCCCTTACTAGCTCATCCTCCTTGACCATCATCCATGACGCATGCAAGGATTTTTGACTTAACACGTCAGCCACCACATTGGCTTTCCCAGGATGATAGTTTAACCCAAAATCATAATCCTTCAGAAACTCCATCAATCTCCTTTGCCTCATATTCAACTCCTTTTGATCAAAGAGATACTTCAAGCTCTTATGATCAGAGAACACCTCGAACCTCATGCCATACAGATAATGCCTCCATATCTTCAGGGCAAATACTACTGCCGCTAATTCCAAGTCATGGGTTGGGTAGTTCACTTCGTGAGGCTTCAACTGTTTAGAGGCATAAGCCATCATGTTCCTATTCTGCATCAAGACACAACCTAAACCTCTCCCAGAGGCATCACAATAAACCTCAAACAGTCCACTAGGGTCCGGCAAAACTAATACTGGGGTTGAGGTTAACTTACCTTTTAGCTCTTGAAAGCTCTGTTCATAATCCATCATCCACACAAACGGGGCATCCTTCCTCGTCAACTTGGTTAAGGGTAAAGATATCTGGGAAAATGCTTTTATAAACCTGCGGTAGTAACCGGCTAAACCGAAGAAACTCCGTATCTCTATATCTTCTTCAGGTACTTTAGATAGTCGGCTGGATTAGTAGGATTAGGAAACATCTCTTCCTTTTCTTCATTTAGAATCTTTTCTAACTCTGTCTCTTCTTGAATGGGAGAAAGTTTTTTTTCCTATTGAGGAATGTGCTTAGTGTAACACTGTACTAATTAGTTATTGACCTAATTAATAACCAACTAGAGTATGTCACATTGATCTTCATGTGTGTGTGTGTGAGTGTGTGCATGTGTATGCCTTCTATTTTATTTGCCAAACCATTTAATTTTCAATTATGATCAAATTTCAAGGTTAATTATAGCATACTAGTCAGAGTCTAAATATTAAACTTGAACTAGAATTTCATGCATCATATCACATCACATCATCAAATCCATAATGGCCTATGAAGTATAATAGTCATATTAAGGGTATAGCCATCGAACATAGAAACCACCACTTGATCTATATACATATCAAAAGAATGGTAATAGATAGATCTATTTATCCATCAAGCAGAGAACCAAAAAGATAAAATCTATAAGGATTCTTGTAACACCCTAATAAACCTATACTATGCAGTCGCATTATGGCATTTTATTAGTGTTACTTATGCTTGCGGAAGACTTAAGCATCACTTTTTAAGTTACGCGGAAAATAAGGTAAATTTTTTTTTTTGAAATACGTCGTTGGTTTTAAGCTTTTTGGAAAGTGAAACATCGAGCGAGAATGTAGATATAGAGAGAGCATGCCATACATAAATCATAACACAATATCATAAAACATGAGAAAGATAAATAAATAGAAATCACACATACATCACATTACACAGCTAATCATTTCACCTATATGGGTTCATAATGTTAAAGAGTACATAGAAGAAGGCTCATGGTCGTGCCACGGCCCAAATACTAAAATACAAACTAAAATGACATAGTTCATCACAAAAAGGAATATGTGAAGGTGCAAAGCAACAGTAACTACAAGTCCAAAATAGCATAGTCTGCCATCCCTCATCATATGTTTGCTCGCAATGTAGGGGATTCATGCTCCACTCCACCGGATGCATCATCGGAATCTAGTGACGATACAGAAAATAACCAGGGTGAGAAATGATATTTCTCAATAGGACTCGAATCCGACATGGAAGTGTCATCATCATCATCCTAACCACTTCGGTTTTATTAATGAAAATAGTGAACATTCATAAGGATCAATTATTAGGTTTTCGAACCATTAATATCAGAAGCAGATTCAATTTTAAGTACATATTCTCATTGTAACAATAACATCATGGTGTACATAAAAGCTTATATAATAATTCGTATCGTGCATGAATGTCTTGAGAATTTCATTCATTAGACTTGACTCTATCGCAATTCTTTTATTTTCCTCCTGCTAAACATAGTTGATAATGAGCTCATACCATAGCCATCGCCACCATAAGTTTCTGGTACTTACACTAGCTGGGTCCTTTGCCATGCCTCATGTAAGCCCTTCCTCGGTACTCACACTAACTAGGTCCATTACTATGCCTCATGGAGTCCATGGGTGGAGGGGGTTTCTTATTAAGAGCCACCTTTTTTTTTTAAGGATCATACCCTTAGTTCAATCTCTTCTTTTTAAGGCTTATGATGCAAAAATTATTCTAAGTCCATAAATTTTGTGGAATTCCGGCAACATGACGGCTAGATCGGAGCTTCCCCAAAATTGTCAAACAGAGAGTTCAATTTCACATATCATTAAACATCATTATCATCATCATGTCATCATCATATCAACATTATCATCATCATGTTGGCACATAGAGGCATACATAATACACAAAGTTTTATGAGCTTAACTTAGTAAATTTGGTGCAAGCTTTTAATTAAATTTGCCTCTTGTGACGATTCTTTTATTAGGCATAAGGCCAATATCATCTATTATCCATTTTGAAATGTTTAAGTTGAATTATGAAGTTTTCCCATATCTTAATTTGAGGGTCTTAATGTGTTCAAGCTTGTTTCTCATTAATATTTTAAACTTAACCATAACTAGATTTACATTTTTGATGGGGCAGTAAATTCAAAAATTCACCATAATTTCATATTTTATTATTTTGACTTGAATTTTGGTATGATTATACTTATTTGAGTCTATTTTTAGACAAAATAAACCCCACTGAACAGGAGATATGCATGTTTTACTCTAACTGTTCAGCCTCTTAGATTCATTCCACAACAGTGAGTTGTAAACTTTACTGGGAGCTCCTCACAAGGAATCTACCAAAATCATTTTAGGGGGGTGTTCTTGTATGTCTTAGCTTTCTAAAAAACTTCATTGCACTAAAAAATATTTTGTATAGCTTGGGTTATTAAGATTTTTGTATAGACTACTCGAATAGAAACACATCTGGTGATAGCCCATTTTGAAAATTCGTATCTCCCTCGTTTTAAGGCCAAATTTCGTATATTTTATATGTATAAAAAGCTCTATGAGTCTATTTTCATTTAAAATTATTTTCATTGAATTTTGAGTTGTATTGGATGAGTTATTGGTTATGAAATAAAGATTGCAAGAATTTCTAGGTTCAATAGTTTTTGTTTCAATTAGTTTTCTTGTAAAAACATTAAGTTTTTTCCTCAAGTAAGCACTTTTCTCTTCCAAACCACTTTTATACTTTGAGATCTTGATGATAAATCATATTTTGCATTCTAAAAAGTTAGGTTCAAGCAATACATGTACATAACTAGAAACATATTACAAGCAACGAGCCATAGCACAATAAAATACTTCATATCAAGAAGCATAGCCATAAAGCGTTAGAGCAAGTTCTAGAACCACCTAGCTATAGAGAGCTTAGGAGTTTTGGAGCTCAAGAACACTTAAAAAGAAAAGGATTAGAGTCACTACCACAAAGATTTTCTTGGAAGCTTGAAGGGTGGAAGTGGTGGAAGATGGCCTCCTTCCTTAGAGCTTGGAAAAATGTGGCTAATGTGTATTTACTTTGCTTCTCCAAAGACCAAAGAACGTGGTCCTTGAAGGGTTTGTGATGATGGTGAAAGGAAATAGGGTTGAATAAGGTGAGAAAGTGAGAAGAAGAATAAGAAAGGTTGGAAGAACAAAAGAGCTAGGATGAAATTTAGAGAGAGATGAGAGCTTAGGCTTGTAGTGAAATGATGAAAACTTGCAAATGAGGAGAGAAAAGGGGCTGAATGGTGCCTTACAAGGGGTAGGTAGGAGGTGATTTTTGCCTTCTTCAATAAGCAAGAAAGTTAAGAATCTTAGGGTAAAAGAGATTGTTGTGTTTCCTTTAAGTCTTGGTGCATAACAAGGACCATTTTATGTTTTCTCAAGGGGTTAAAGGAAGGCACTACTCGTGGGATTTACTTGATGGAGTATGATTTACCCATGTGGCATGATCCAAGTGGTGGATAGCTTTTCTTTTGTCTTGTCTAAGGTGATACTACTAACACAAGCTTAGATCCAAGGGTATAAGATTTAGAAGACAAATGGAGAGTTGGATTTGGCTCTTTTCTTGGCCGAAATTTTCATGCAATAATTAGGAGAAATTTTTGAATTTTCAAAGTTATTAGAATTATCTAAGTTGTTAATTAATTTGATTAGTTTAATTGCTTTTTAGTCAATTGCGGTTAATTACACTTTTAAGACATTTTTCCTCTAAAAGAATTGTTCTCATGAATTATATATTTAGGGCGTAAGAATTAATTTATCTTAATTGATTAAGGTAAAACAATTGTCATGTACTTAATTAATAAAACTATATTAGCTTAATTATATTTCTAAGTTACGAATTAATGAGATTTGAGTAATTAGGCTTTAATTAAAACGTTTAGTTCGTTATGATTCAATTGTTAACTTAACTCAATTTACTAAATTTTTGCTCATCGAGATTAGTCAATTAGTCCTCAGTTAATCGCTAACCTTTTTAATTAGTCGGGGACACTGAGCTAATTAGCTTAGACAAAATTGGGGATATTACATTTTTACCCTATCAAGTGATCGCATGAAATATTGAATAGATATCCTAAAGCACCAGGAAACCTTAACCCATCTCCAAGTCATGCGCCACCACTACCTCAACCTTGAGAATAATCATGATCCATGCCATCAATAGAGGTTTTTGAAAGCACAAAAGAAAACTAGGCGAGATATTTAATCTTAGTAGGGGCAGTGCTTTCAGGGATTTGCTAGACACCCAAAAACTCCCAGGTTTTAAACAAGCAAATTAAATAGTAATTCCACATAGATAAATATAATTACAAATAAAATACTAAATAAATTAAAGCAATAAAGAAAATGAATTAAATTATGCATGAATCAAATAATAAATGGAATGTCATGATGTAATTTCTTGCTTTCTTTGTCTTTCCACTTTAATTTAGCTCCATAGAAGGGAATCTTTATTGGTTCCCACATACCTTCTGCCATGATCTGAGGTCGGAATTCGTGCCTATCTATTCAGATGAAGTCGGAACTCGGAAATAATGCCTTGGTTCATTCACAAGGTAAAGTCGGACTTCGGAATCGTAAGATACAATTACCTTCAAATCGAAGGTCAAGGGCCAGAATGTGAAACCGAAATACCCGAACTCGGAAGTCGGGAGACATAGCAAACTCAAATCGATTTTGAGGATGACACCGGATATCGGGATTCAAAACATTAATCAAGTATACCAAGAAATCGGAACTCATAGGATCTCGGCACTCCAACTCGATCTCGGAACTCGGAAGTAAGAGAAATGAAAGCTTCTGCTAATAAACTCGAGATCGGAACTCAAAACTTAATATCGAAAATCGGAAGCATAAGCCACTACATTCGATCTAACGAAATCGGAAATAGGGATATCGTGTTTATTCTAACTTGAGCATAAGGTCGGAAATAGGAAATTTATTACTGATGAGGTCGGAATTCATACATGCTTTCATAAGGTTGGAAATCGGAAAATGCAATGCAATCCGTTTGAGCCTTCCTAAGGTCGAAAACCGGAATTTTAGAATTCACTAAGGTCAGAAATCAGAAATCCTTGTCTGTCCAGCCTTGAAGATGAATTCGGAGGTCGGGAATAGTGATGGCTCGGAAGTCGGAAGTCGCGGACGTTACAATACCACCTCCCTTAAAAAAAATTTTGTCCTCAAAATTTAGTGCTGGAGAATAGTCCAGGATACTCTTTTCTCATGTCCGATTGCAGTTCCCAAGTATAGTCCTCAGCATCTTCCTTTCCCCATGCTACCTTTACTAGCTGAACGGATTTGTTTCGAAGTTGTCTGTTGCTCCTGTCTACAATCCGAGCTGGTTGTACATGGAAAGTCAGGTCCTCCTTCAACTTTATTGATTCAGGCTGTAGCACATGCGTAGGGTCAGGCTGATATCTTCTAAGTTGAGAAACATGAAACACATCATGAAGGTTTGACAATTGTGGAGGCAAAGTAACTTGATATGCAACTGATCCGATTTGCCTCAAGATCTGAAAGGGACCAATAAAGCGAGGATTTAACTTCTTGACTTTAATGGCTCTTCCTATCCCCGTTGTAGGCGTAACCTTCAAAAATACATGGTCTCCTTCTTGAAACTCTAGGGGCTTCCTCCTAGTATCCGCGTAACTCTTTTTGGCGGCTTTGAGCGGTAAGCATTTTGCTCCGTATTTTCCTGATTTGCTCAATGGTCTGCTCAACTAAATCAGGCCCCAATAGAGTTGATTCTCCTGTCTCATACCAACACAGGGGAGATTGGCACTTCCGTCCATACAATGCTTCATAAGGAGCCATACCGATGCTGGCGTGATAGCTATTGTTGTATCACGAACTTCGCTAGTGATAAATATCGATCCCAATTTCCGCGTTGCTCCAGTATATAGGCTCGCAGCATATCTTCCAAGGTTTGAATTGTCCTCTCTGTTTGACCATTCGTCTGTGGATGATATACAGTGCTTAGACACAACTTAGCACCGAACGCCTTTTGTAAGGCTCCCCAAAACCGTGGAGTAAACCTTGGGTCCCGATCAGAGATAATGGTTGAAGGGGTTCCGTTCAGCCTTATAATCTCTTGAATGTACAGTTGTGCCAATTTTTCTAGTGGGTAATTTGCTCGAATGGGTAGAAAATGAGCAGATTTGGTCAATCTATCCACAATGACCCATATAGCATCATATCCTGTTGATGTTCTTGGTAATCCCATCACAAAATCCATGGAGATACTTTTCCATTTCCACTCAGGGATTTCCAAGGGTTGAAGCATCCCGGAGGGTTTCTGATGTTTCGCTTTCACCTTTTGACAGACTAAGCATTTACTCACGAAGCCTGCTACGTCTGACTTCATACCTGGCCACCAAAACATCTTCTTAAGGTCTTGATACATCTTAGTAATACCAGGATGTATGGTGAATTCACCCTTATGAGCTTCCTCCAAAATTTTCCTCCGGAGATCATTTCCCTCGGGTATGCATACCCTATCCTGATGTCGCCAGATACCTTCTTTATCTTGGGCAAAATCCGTCAATTTCCCTGATCGCACAAGATGAAGTGTATGTTGAAAATTTGCGTCCTGCTGCTGTGCTTGCTGAATCTGCTCCTTAAAGCTACTGGCTATCTTAATTTAATGCAGCTGAAGGGTCCTGGGAGTCATAAGGATTTCCAAATTAAGATTCCGAAAGCTTTCAATAAGTTCCGTATCTTTGATCATTATCCAAGCTACAGTCAAAGATTTTCTACTTAAAGCATCTGCCACAACATTCGCTTTTCCTGGGTGGTACTTCAATTCGAATTCATAATCCTTAAGAAGTTCCATCCACCTCTGCTGCCTCATATTTAATTCCTTCTGATCAAAGAGGTACTTCAAACTCTTGTGATCAGAAAAGACTTCGAATATTACACCATATAGGTGATGTCTCCATATCTTTAAGGCAAACACAACTGCAGCTAACTCGAGATCGTGTGTAGGATAATTCCTCTCATGTGGCTTTAATTGTCTGGAGGCATACGCGACCACGTTTCTGGCTTGCATCAACACACATCCTAATCCTTGCTTGGATGCATCGCAGTAGACTTCAAATGGTCCTCGAGGGTTCGGTAAGGCCAACACTGGTGTCGTAGTTAACCTTCTCTTTAGGTCTTGAAAACTCTGTTCGCATTCCGGCATCCACTTGAATGAGACATTCTTCCTGGTTAGTTTGGTCAGGGGCAAGGCTATACGAGATAAATCCTTAATGAATCGCCTGTAACATCCAGCTAAGCCCAGAAAACTCGACTTGAAAGTGATCGACGCCTTTCTCGATTTAGAGCTTACTGCTTTCTTTGGGGTCTACAGAGATCCCTCCAGATGACACTACGTGGCCGAGAAATTTTACCTCCTTCATCCAAAATTCGCATTTGGATAATTTAGCATAGAGTTTCTTTTCTCTTAAAATTTGCAGAACTAGTCATAAGTGTTCCGCATGCTCTTGCTCCGTCTTCGAATAGACAAGTATATCGTCGATGAAGACCACTACAAACTTGTCCAGATACGGATGGAATATCCGATTCATGTAATCCATGAATACTGCTGGTGCGTTGGTTAGTCCGAACGACATTACGGTATACTCATAGTGTCCGTAACGAGTTCGAAAGGCTATCTTAGGGATATCTTGTTCCCGAACTCGAATCTGATGATATCCGGAACGCAAATCGATCTTAGAGAATACCGTGGCACCTTGTAGCTGGTCCATGAGATCATCAATCCTTGGCAAAGGGTATTTATTCTTAATCGTCACCTTATTCAACTGCCTATAATCCACGCATAGGCGCATGCTCCCATCTTTCTTCTTGACCAACAAGACTGGAGCTCCCCAAGGTGATGCACTTAGTCATATGAATCCTTTTTCCAAATGCTCTTCGATCTGTCTTTTTAGCTCTGTCAGCTCCAAAGGTGACATTCGATACGGAGCTATAGATATTGGTCTTGCACCTGGAACTAATTCGATGGTGAACTCGATCTCCCTTTCAGGAGGGAATTCAGGAATATCCTCTAGAAAAACATCAGGATATTCCTTAACAACCGAGATCTCCTCTAGTTTACATTCAACCATCACATTAGCTGTCAAGAGGATATATCCTTGACTCTTCGACCCACTATAGTTTACTAATAAAGAGTTCAGATAGAAGAGTGTTGAGGCTTGGGATTCAGAGGATGAGACAGAGGGGAATACTACCGTCTTATCAGAACAATTGAGCATGACTCGATTGGCAGAAAGCCAGTCCATGCCTAGGATTATGTCCAGTCCAGAGAGAGGGAGATAAATAAAATTAGCTGCGAAGGCTCTACCCTCAATTTGAAGAAGAACATTGATACAAACTTGACTAGTTTTAACAGGTTCATTAGTGGGAGTGGAAACTAGTAAATCATAAGGCAATTCAGAAATTTGCAATTGCAAAACGGCCACATAGTCATGAGAAATAAACGAATGTGAGGCACCCGAATCATAAAGTACAGTCAGGGTCTCACCGTTTACTTCACAGGTGCCTTGGATTAGTCTTTCGGACTTATCAGCTTCATCCGCATCCATGGTAAAAACCCGTCCTTGACGTTGTGGTCGAAATGGCTGTGATGGATTCTTGGTTGGGCACTCATAAATCTTGTGGCCTGGCTTGCCACACCCAAAGCAAACATTCTGGCCTGTCAAGCATGGCCGGTTGCCATGATTCCTACCGCACTTTGTGCAAGTTGGATTCGGAGGGAGCCTTTGAGGCTACTTGCCTTTGTTGCCCATTGGCGGGAATCTCCTCTGCTGTTGAAAGTTGAGCTTGAATCTTGGGCCTTGCGGGGCTAACCCCCTCCTGAAATTCCCACCAGATGCTCTGGCTGCCACTAGTTTCGAGTTGCAATCTTCCACAAGTCGGCATTTATTTACCAACGTGGGAAAATCTCTAATCTCCATTGGCCCAATTGCGGTGAGAATAACTTCCCGTAACCCTCCTTCAAACTTGATGCACTTCCAGGCTTCATCTGGATTCCTCTGATAAATTGTAGAGAATTTGCACAGCTCTTCAAATTTGGCAGTGTATTCGGATACCGTCCGGTTTCCTTGGCGAAGCTGCATAAACTCGAGTTCCTTGGCATTTCGAGCGGAAGCAGGAAAGTACTTTTGGTAGAATACATCCTTAAACATCGCCCAGGTGACTATGGTCTGAGATTCTTCAAACAGTCTTCGCACGCCGTTCCACCAGAACTCGGCGTCTGCGTCGAGCATATAGGTGGCAAAAGTCACCTTCTGATGATCTGAGCAATCTAGATCAGAGAAAATCTTCTCCATGGCCTTGATCCACTCATCGGCTTTATCAGGGTTATACGCCCCTCGGAAGCTGGGCGGATTCGCCTTTCTGAACTTGGCAAATTTGAGATATTCCAGGTTAGCCTCGGGGCCATGTGGGTTCCCTTCACAGCCTGCTGCAGGTCGCCTGCCTAGCTGTTCCATCATCTGGTGAGCTGTCGCGGCCTGCTCCCGCATCGCGTGAACCATTTCTCGAATTGTGGCCATTAGGTCATTCGGGTCCTCTCGAGCTGGTTCTGCACATGGTCTGCCTCGCCTACCGGAAGCCATTAAGTTCTGAACACATAAAACAAAAGCTATTGAGTTGATCAGGCTCAATACTAAGTCTAATGTGCTAGTAAATAACAGCTAACACGGTCAGGCACTTCATACACACGCACAACTATATTTCAACCATACAGGCAAGATCTAGTGCATGTCATCAGCTAAAAACACAAAATATGCGCGAAGCATAGTCAGTCCAATCCTCAGGCCTTAGCTAGGACAAGCTGCTCTGATACCAAAAATGTAACACCCTACTAATTTAATGTTATGCTTAAGTCATAGCATGAAATTAAGTAGATTGTGTTACTGTGTTAATGCTCCATTTACGTTCTCTTTTTTTTTTTTTTGAACAAAAGAAACGGCGCGCTACTATGTTAAAAGTGAAACAAATTCAACGGAATATCGTAAAGATGAGAATAGTACAATAACATTACTGAATATGTGCCTATATATATATATATATATATATATATTTATGTATATATATATATATATATATTTATGTATATATTTATATATATATCAGAAGCCTCTGCTTTAGTTTATATACAAAGTATCAAAATAGGATACATGAGTGGGGCTGTGTACCAAAAAGACATAAGGCTCATGTCAGTCAACCTGATCCTATGTGGTTCTCAGAGGACATTTCAAAAACCTATCACTAGTCTATGACCCAAAGCTGCAGGCTGCCAAAAAGGGGGTCATGCTATACAATACTGCCTGTGGCTGACCTACTCAGTCAAGTAGCCATTGGCCATATCAGGCCCGGCTGGCGAGTAGTCAGTACTGGGTCCGGAGGAGGAGGATGCTGAGCTGGTGGCCTCTGAAGGGTCGCTATCGGAGTTAAGCGGGATGTCAGGTACGACCTGCGGAGGTGACTACAGTGCGAGGGTTGGCGAGGGCTGCAGTGCTGCGGGTGCCACGAGTCTTGGGGAGGGTGTGCGCGTACAGCGAACAAAGTAAGGGGAAGCAGGATCAAAAGTGGGATGGTGCAAAGGGACGGCGAAATTCCTATCACTAAAAAGGTAGAGGCAGGCGGCAAGAGCCGGCTATATACAGCGAACCTACTGCAGGGTCATGGTGGAGCTGCAAGTCTGGTGTAACACCCTAATAAACCCATACTACGCTTAAGTCGTATTACGGCGTTTTATTAGTTATTACTTATGCTCGTGGAAAACTAAACTTCGCTTGAAATTAAGTTACGTGAAAAATATGGTAAGATTTTTCTTTGAAATATGTCGTCGCTTTGCAGCGTTTTGAAAGGTAAAACCTTGAGCAAGAAGATAGCTAGAGAAAGAGCGTGTCGCGTAAAATATATATTCCAATATCATAAAACAAGAAAAAGATAAACAAATAATAATTCACAAATATATTGCATTCAATAACTAACCATTACATTCATATGGGTCCATAATATATATATACATATCAGCATTACAGCGAAGGAGACTCATGGTCAGGCCATGATTCAAATACTAGATACTAAGTACAAATTTAAATGACAAAGCCCAACTCAAAAAGAAATATGCGAAGGTGCTGAGCGATGGTCGCTACAAGTCCCAAAATAGCTTCGTCTTGCATCCCACGTCACACATCCGCTCACAGTGTTGGGGATCCACGCTCCACTCCACCGGATGTGCCCTCGAGATCTGGTGACGATACGGAAGAATAACGAGGGTGAGAAATGGAATTTCTCAGTAGGACTCGAACCCGACACGAAAGTGTCATCGTCATCGTCCCAGCCACTTCGGTTTTATTAATGAAAATAGTGAGTATGCATACGGTTCAATTCTTGCATTTTTCGAAATCGTGAATATCCGAAGCGGATTCAATTTTAACATACTCTCTAATCATTTTTATCATAACATACATGGGCATAAATATAATCATATAAAAATGCATGACTGTGCTATAAGTTTTTCTTAACCTCTTCCCTTGCTAGGGTTTTGGACCGAAGTCCCTTTTTCTTTTCTTAACTTGACTTTATCTTTTCATCCACTAAACATAAGTGGTAATGAGCTCATACCGTGGCCGTCGCCACCATAGAATTTCGGTACTTACACTAGCTGGGTCATGCCATGCCTCATGTAAGACCTATCCCCTATACTCACACTAGCTGGGTCATGTCATGCCTCATGTGAGTCGTGGGTGAGGGGAGCTTAAATTAGGTCACCTTTCCTTTTGAAGGATCATACCCTTAGTTCATCTTTTTCTTATTAAAGCTTATGATGCAAAGTTATTCTAATTCTCTTTCACATTTAGGCATTACGTATCGCCGTCCCCAAATGTGGTTCCTTTATTAATCACCTCTGGGCGTTACGTATCGCCGTCCCCAGGGTGTTCATATTTATTAATCCTTTCATGTATAGCATTAAGCATCATGTCATCAACATATCATATGCATATCATTATCATTCATTATCATATCGTCATCATATCATTATCATTCTTATCATCATCGTATCACTATCATAATCATCATCATATCACATCATCATATCATATCATCATCATTATTCATCATCATCATAGCATCATGCTTGCACATAAACATAAGGCATATTCTCAAGCAAAGTTTTATGAGCTTAGCTTAGTAAATTTGGTGCAAGCTTTTAATTGAGATTGCCTCTTGTGTAAACTTATTTTATTAGGCTTAGTGCCAATTTTATCTATTATCCTTTTTGACACTTTTAAGTTGAATTATGAAGGTCTTCCAATACTTAATATAAGAGTCTTAATGTCTTAAAGCTTATTCTTCATTAACCTTTAACTCTTACCCTAACCAGGTTTACTTTTACGGTGGGACAGTAACTTCAAAAATTCACCATAATTTCATCTTTTACTCTTTTATTTCGAATTTTTGTGTGGATGTACTTCTCTGAGTCTATTTTTAAACAAATAAAACCCCACTTAAAAATTCATTTTGTAGCTTGAGTTATGCACATTTTATTCTGACTGTTCCAGATTGAAAGTTCAACTCGGGTCAGTGGCTTGTCCACTTCACTGAGAATTCCTCACAAAGAATATGATAAAACTGTTTTATGGGGATGTTTCTCTATGTCTTAGATTTCTAACAAACTTGGTCCCACTAAAAAATGTTATGTATAACTTGAGTTATGCATGTTTTATTGTCTACTGCCCGGACAGAAACCCATCCAGGAACAGCAAACTTTGAAAAATCATATCTCTCTCGTTTTAAGGCCAAATCTCGCATATTTTATATGTATGAAAATCTCTTTGAGTCTACTTTCACAGAAAATTAGTTTCGTTACATTTTGAGTTTTGTAGCAATAAACATACCGCACGCTTTACAGACTGCCAGAATTCCAGATTCACTAGTTTTTAAGTTTTTCACTTCAAGCTTATGGAGAAATTGTTATATCACTTCAAATCACCATTTTCATGTTTTAACTCATCATCATACTCAAAGTTTCAGTCACCAAAATCAGTATTTTGAAGCAAAATAAAGCATGATACACAAAAACCATCATACCACAAAATCTCTTTTCAAAACAACATTTTCATCAAGGCAAGAACACTCATAAGGCAAGATGTGGTCATGAGACCTTGAAGCAAGTCCTAAAACCACCTAGCTATGAAGAGCTTAGGAGTTATAGAGCTTGAAAAACATGGAAGAAAAAAGGGTTAGAGTCACTACCAAAGAGAGTTTTCTTGAAGGATTTTGAAGGTGGAGAAGGTTGGAGAGAGCCTTCCTCCTTGAATGCTTGGAAATGGGGCTTGTGTATGAGTGATCTTGTTTCTCCAAAGACCAAAAGTGGTGGTCCTTGAAGGGATGGTGATGGTGGTGATGGAAATGGGGTGAGGAGTAGTAGAGAGATTGGAGGAAGAACAAGGAAGATTGAAAGAAGAAGAGAGTGGGTATGAGACTTGGAGAGAGGAGAGAGCTTTGTGTTGTTCTTTGAGAGAGGAAATGAAAAATTAATTGAGGAGAGAGGGAGGGCTGAAGTGGCGCAAATGAGGGAGAGAAAGTAAGGTGATTTTGCTTCTTACACAAGCTAGGGAGTGGGAAAAACCTTGGGGCAAAAGAGAGTGTTGTGTTTCCTTTGAGTCTTGGCACTTGGGTAAAGACTATGTAGTGTTTTTGTCAAATGGTTAAAAGCATGAGCTCTCTTAGGATTGGGCATTGGATGGCTAGGATCACACCAAGTGTCATTATCTTGATGAAGGAGAGTACAACTCTTGTCATGACTTAAGGAAGCTACTAATATGGACTCTTGATCTAGTAGTGTATGATGAGAAAGTAATTGAATGGTTGGATGTGGCTCTTGCTTTGACCAAACTTTCAAACAATAAAATAAAGGGAAGTTTCTACATCTTTATAATTGTTGTAATTATCTAAATATTAATTAATTCAATTGGTTTAAATTACTCATTAGCACATTTTAGCTAAGAAGGATTTTTCTCATTAATTTTGTAAGAAGATGTGAAGGTTAATGTGATTAAGTTTTGAGACTTATATGCTCTTAGTTAATTAGATTAGATCACCTTGATTTTATGTTCTAAATCATGGATTAATAAGGATTGGGCAATTAGGCTTTTAATTATAACTTTTAATGCATTATGTTTCAATTGTTGACTTGTCTTTAATTTACTAAGCTCTTGCTCATCGAGATTTGCCGATTAATTCTCAGTTAATCGTTAACCTCTCTAATTAGTCAGGATCACTGAACTAATTAGCTTAGACAAAAATTGGGGATGTTACATCTGGCACCTCAATGAAGAGGGTAGCTATCGTGTCCATCGTCCACGTCTGAGAATGGGGCAGAAATGCAAACGAGGTGAGAATTTAAGGAAATTCTCAGTAGGGTCGTGCATGGCGTTTAACTGACGTCGCTTTCATTCTCAGTTGCCTCAGGTTTCATTTAATTATGAAAACATGAGATCAAATTTAACCATTCATATTTAATAAGGTTAAGAAAATGTCAGTCGAGGCAAGGTGGGTTTTACTTTAAACAGCATAAGAAATTGTCTAAATTACTAACAGTAATACATAGAATAATGGGCAGGATAAGTGAACACATGCTGTAAGTAAGCATAATAGTTAAACTGTAAATGACTTGTAATCATGCACTTAATGCGATCATGCAAACTTGCTCTTGAACTTTCCTTCATAAACTTTTCCTTTGCTCATATACTTTCTTCATTACTCATAAATTCTTCCATTACTTGGTCCCCTGGGAGTTCTTGGCCATTTTAGACTCCTGGGTAATAGTCTGCTTATCAGGATCGAGCTCGTTCCTATACAGGAATTGCCGGGTTTACTTTCCCCGACGTTCCCACCGATCTATTCCCCTTAACTTCTTATCTGGGGTTGGCCCAAGTAGCATGGAACTTTCATAGTGGCATAATCCTTTTCATAACTCTCATAACTTTCTTAAGGATGCACATGCATTAACATAGAATTCATAACTTGTGCATGGGTCCTACCGTAATTTCGGCAGCGTAACGGAACATGTCCGCTTCCCTATGAATAGTGCCAGCCAACCAATACAGTTACACAATTTGCAATTTCAATATAGAGCAGCAATTATGCACATACATTCATAAATTCATTCATAGCTTCAACAAGCTTCAATAGGACTTTTAACTGATTCTGTCTATTTCTGCCCGGTTATGGTATAGCCCACCTTTATTTCAATGTAACTCCTTTAAACCTGATTTTTGGATATGTTGTAGATTTATATGTCTAGTTTCTAACCTTTTTGGTCCCATCTAATTTTGATATCTATAGCTCAAGATATTCAGATTTTATCCCGGCATGCCCAGCGGCTTGCCAAAATCAGGCAACTAAACGTAAAAATCCACTAAAAGTCGAAAACTAACTCAAATGGTACGAAATTGGACTCATATTAAAGTTAACAGGGTAAAGTTTCATTTATAAAAAGTCCCATCCCATTTGGCTTGGTAGGGCTCGAGTTATAAGCCCCGAAACTTAACCTTCTTGAACTGCTCTTATTTGGCTTAGTTTGGACATAGGTTAATTTTTTAAAATCACTGGGAACAAATAGGATGGTAACAAACTCATAATTTCTGGGTAGGATGTTCTCCTATGTGTAAGCTTTCCAACAAAATTAGTTTCACTCAATTTGGAGTTGTATAGGGTGAGTTACACCCTTTTCAACCCATACTGCCCGGGTGGATGTCTGGATTCCTAGGTCAAATTTCAAAAATTCATATCTCTCTCAATATTAATCCAATGGTCTTATATGATATATGTATGGAAAGCCCTAGATGTCTAGTTTCACATAAAAATGGTTTCATTAATTTTGAACGGCGGGAGGCGAAGCCGTACACTTCGCCGTACGGACTGCCGAGAGTTTTGAGTTTCCTAGCCTCTCAACTCCTCCATATCTGCATCCTTTCTTGTTTCCAATTCAACTTTAATTTCACAAACAGTCAATAAACCAGCCACAATTCATTATGAATCACTCAGTCAATATATCAGAATTGAAGAATCAAACCACCGATAATCATTCAAAATCAGAAAAACCAAAACAAGAGTTAAAACCTCTACCTCTTGCTTTGAGTTTGAAAATAGAGCTGGGCTGAACTTGAAGGCTGTATAGAGTGGGAGAGTTGAGAAGAGGAAAGAGAGCTGAAGTGAGGAAGGGAAAGCAACGTAAGAAAATGAGCTGAAGAGGCAGGAGAAGGATATATATAGACAAGGCTTCGAAGTGGTAGTTAAAATGAGTGGCTTTGATTGGGTGAAATTTTGTGGGCAAAGTTCAGCCATGTCTCCCTCTTTTGTGTCAAAATTACTCTCCACGTCGCCAGAGAAGTGAAACTCGCTTCCTGCGTATCTGAGCATGAAGTCAGAACTCGCACTCTTAAGGTCGGAATTCGTGCTTATCTATTCAGATGAAGTCAGAACTCGGAAATAATGCCTTGGTTCATTCACAAGGTAAAGTCGGACTTCGGAATCGTAAGATACAATTACCTTCAAATTGAAGGTCAAGGGCCAGATTGTGAAACCGAAATACCCGAACCCGGAAGTCGGGAGACATAGCAAACTCAAATCGATTCTGAGGATGACACCGGATATCGGGATTCAAAACATTAATCAAGTATACCAAGAAATCGGAACTCATAGGATCTCGGCACTCCAACTCGATCTCGGAACTCGGAAGTAAGAGAAATGAAAGCTTCTGCTAATAAACTCGAGATCGGAACTCAAAACTTAATATCGGAAATCGGAAGCATAAGCCACTACATTCAAACTAACGAAATCGGAAATCGGGATATCGTGTTTATTCTAACTTGAGCATAAGGTCGGAAATAGGAAATTTATTACTGATGAAGTCGGAATTCATACATGCTTTCATAAGGTCGGAAATCGGAAAATGCAAGGCAATCCGTTTGAGCCTTTCTAAGGTCGGAAACCGGAATTTTAGAATTCACTGAGGTCGGAAATCGGAAATCCTTGTCTGTCCAGCCTTGAAGATGAATTCGGAGGTCGGGAATAGTGATGGCTCGGAGGTCGGGAGTCTCGGACGTTACACATGCTCACTAAAATTTCTTTGTAATAGGCATAATGGCATGCTTCGACACACAGCCAAAGAATGCAAGATATCAATATTCAAATTCACACTAATGTTCAAGCATTTGCCATGTTATCCAACTATTCATTCCCAACAATTAACAAGTAGTCCATGTGAAGCCTCAGCTATTTAATTATTCATTCCTAACACTTAAATCACAAGTTTTCCCAAATTTCCCTTGAATGGCCGAGAATTACACAAGGTATAAATTACAATTCCAAGTTAGTTATGCTTCCCAAAATTAGCCATAGCTGAATATCACTTAGCAAGATACAATAATTACATAACCTTTGCATTTAACATCAAGGACATTTTAGTGACTAAAAAATATCAAAAGATGTATAAGGATGCCCTTCCTTCCTTCCTTCTTTTCCTTAGGTAATCCAAATGTATGCATACACATTTGTTTTATTTGGATTCTTTGTTACTAGAATACACAATAATTTATTTAGAATTAGTGTTAGGTCCTCATGTAACCGCCATAGCCGAAAATACACAAAATCTCACATAAGCCACATATTTTATTTTTCTTTTAATTCACTTTTGCCCGCAATTTCCTAACTTATTCAAAATCATGTTCAATCAATGTTTTGAAAGGAATCATCCCTATACCAAAAACATAACACATGTACACATGTTTAGGAATTATTCACATAGTTTAATCTTCACTTGATTCACTTTTGCCTTAAAGAATTCCGAACTAGTTCATCTAAACAATTTTATTCTCATTCTCAAGTGCTTCATGAAACCCGAGGCCATTTTATTTACACCATCTCATGTTAACTTCATTCCTTTTTCAAATTGCACTAAAGTTTACACTTCAACTACTATAGAAAGTTCATAAAGCAAAGAATTGTACAATAGTACACTTTAACCCCTTATTTTCTTTATGAAGGCCGAAACACTCTCACATAATTCACACCCTATTATTTTTCCATTTTTTTTCTTATGAAATCATCCACTTGTGTAATTTTTCTACTTCTTCTAGTGATCAACTCACTTTGTTCAAAAAGAAAACCATTTTATCTGCTTTAATCCCATGAGACTTGAAACCATAAATAAGCACACATATTCACATAAATTTTCTTCTTTTTAAGATCAAAGCATGCAATCTTCAAGAATCATCATCAAGGCCAAAACTCATAAAAATACAAGCAAGATTCAAAGGAAGAACTTAATAAAACTTCAATGCATAAAGAAAAGATTTTGACCTTCCAAAAGGACATAAAACCCAAGGCTACCCTTACTTTGCTTACACACAGATTACACCAAAAACCAATCCTTAGAAGGAAAAACCCGTCAGAATAACAAGTGAAATCATCATAACAGATTATATTATAGCAGCTCCACATTACTCTTTCCCAACAAATCGTATCACCCATCATGCAAAGAAAACAATAAAATGGAAGTTAGAGACTTCAACAAACACATACAATTCAAAAACTCAAAAGAAAGCCATAGGAGGGTTAAGCAAAGATGTAAGGAAGGAGAGAATCCCTTACCTAATAAGGAAGAAGGAAAAGTTGATGGATGAAGATGATGATGGTGGCGTGACCAAGGGTGGCTCCAAAGACTCCAAGTTCCAGCTTTAGGAGAATCTCACAAGTGTACACTCACACTCCTTTTTGCCTTATGTAGAGAAAAAAGAAAGTGAAGAAGAAACACTCACTCTCCTTTACTCTCAAGCTTCGATTGAATGCACCAACAAAAGGAGAAGATGATAATTTTCCTCCTTCTTAAACAAGCATAGCTTACCTTACTTATCCTCACCTAATCCACTATTCACAACAAAAGAAAATCAAAACTGAAATAAATTTAGACAACCTAGCTAGGAAGTTGTCATGAGGAGATGGCACTTTCCTTAGATCTAGGGTGGAGATTCATTCTTAAAATTGTGAGATACAAACTAATTAAGTTCTTTAATTATTTTGTTACTAAATTTTAATCCTTAATTTAGCTAGTTTTTGGCAAAAGATTTACTAAAGCTACAAAATTACCTCAAAATGTCACCAAAATTTTATATACCCTAGTTTATTATTTTATTTATTTTTTCTTAATTTTTAATTTATTTTACAAAATTTCCTATTTTTCCTACAAACTTTTGGTTATTTAATTGTTATAATTAAGTAAATAATTATAAAATCACCTAATTCTATAAATAAATTTCTACTAACTTTATACATTACTTATGAGGTAACTCATGAACTAGAATTTTGTTAGGATTTTTATTTAATATTTGAACATAATTTTTCTTTGGAAAAATTAATTAAATAAACACTGTATAATTATTATTATAGTTTTAGGGGATGTTACACACAGGGTATTCTTCATGAGTTGTATCTTCAATATCTACTTTTTCTTATTCTTTTCAGACGAAGACTTCTTGACTCTTTTCTTGGCTGTGGAGAAACTTTAGTTTGAGTGGTTACTCTTTTAGGTTCATGCTGGTATGATCCTCAATTAATCCTTTTGATCCTTTAGATTTGTGAGGCTGTGGTTCATAAAGACATTTTCTTGCTACCTTAGATCTTCTAAATGTAATTATGGGAGATGATTATTGATAAGGTGATGGAGTTAGTCTATTGTCAATAGTCACCACGAAAATAGAGAGGATATGAAAATAGTAAAAGAAAGAAAGTGGATAGCCTTCTAGTGAAGGAGAGAGAGAAAGCTTCAAGAATGCTTCGAAAGCTTTTAGTTAAGAGAAGAATGGTGTATGATTGCTTGAATGGTAGCTAGGACAGTGTTTAAGAAGGGTTTATATAACATTTGGAATACAGTTGTTGGCAAATGGTCATATATATCTGTTTTACAAAATGTCAATGGATGTTTCACATTTCAATATAATGATTATGAAATTGGTGCACTGTCGTGTGTCATCTTAACCTCCTTTTCTAAAACACCTTTTTGAACAAAACCATTCTGATTTCACCTTTCTAGATATGATTCCTAATAAAATTAAGTTAAAGCTATATGGTTTGATCTAGAATACTGGATGTGATTCTTAGCAAAATTTATAGCACTAGTATTATCACATAGGATAGGGATTTGGTGTATTGCAAATTGAAGTCTTCTAGTTAATGCTTGATCCATAGTATTTGAGAACAACAATTTGCTACCGATACATACTCTGCTTTAGCCATTGATAGTTCAATGGTATTTTGTTTTCTACTTGACCATGTTATGAGTGACTTTACAAGAAAGCAACATGATCCATTAGTACTTTTCCTTTCTACTCAATATCCAACAAAGTTAGCATCGTGATAACATGTAAGATCATAAGAAACATCTTTCTTGTAGCATAGACTGAGATTTGTAGTACTTACTAAGTATCTAAAGATATGTGTGACTATATATAAGTGTGATTGTTTAGGATTAGATTTAAATCTAGCACAAATTCCCACACTTAATTGTATGTTAGACCTACTTGTTGCAAAGTAAAACAAAGATCCAATCATATCTCGATATATTTTCTTATAAACTTTCTCACCATTCTCATCAACATCGAGAACTTAAGAAGGGTGCAACGGAGTCTCTTGCTTTTGGCTTTATCCATATCAAATCTTTTCATAAGATCCTTTGTATATTTCTCTTGATGAGCAAGGATCCCATTTTTTTGTTGTTTGATTTCAAGCCAAGAAAAAATTTTAGTTCTTCCATCATGCTCATCTTAAATTCAACTTGCGTTACTTAGAGAATTCCTTGCAAAGTTTCTCATTAGTATCATTGAATATGACATCATCAACATGCACAACTAAAAGATCTTTCTTATCATGTTTTCAAAAAAGTATGGTATCAACTTTTCTTCTCTTAAAACCATTTTGTGAAAGAAAAGAACTTAATCCTTCATACCAAGCTTTTAGTGCTTGTTTGAGGCCATATAAAGCTTTGTTAATTTGAAAACATGATTAAGATACTTTTCATGCTCAAAACCAAAGGGTTGTTTAGCATAAACTTCTTTTGGAATATAACCATTTAAGAAAACAAACTTATTATCCATCTGCTAGGGAAACAAAACCTTTCAATGTTGTGTACACAAGCAACATTTTGATTGCTTCCAGTCTGGCAACATGTGCAAAGATTTCTTCATGGTCAATTCCTTCTTACTGATTATATCCTTAAGCAACTAATCTTGCCTTCGTTCTGACAACTTTTTTGGCTTCATTAAGCTTGTTTCTGAATACCCATCTTGTTCCGATGATGTTGTGATCTTTAGGAAAATGAGCAAGAGTCCAGACTTGATTCTTCTTTAATTGGTGGAGCACTTCTTGCCTTGACCCAATTACATCTTGTAGTCCTCCATCAATATGTTTAGGTTTAGTTTGAGATATAAGAGCCACATTTGAGTCATTTCTAAATGAGGACTTGTAATAACTCTTTGAGAAGTTTCTCTATATACATGGTCTCTTAATACAGCATTGATGTCTCTAATACTGATATATTTTTTTCTCAGAGGATAATCAGAAACTTCCGGATCATTAGAACGGTGACAAAGATGTTGCAAGTTATTGCTTCTATCTTGTGATTAATTTTGTTCTTTTCTAATGATGTCTTTTTAGGGGAAATCTTCTACAGTGGTTAATGTAACGCTCTAATAATCACATACTACACTTAAGTTATATTATGACGTTTTATTAGTTGTTTTGTTTTGTTTTACTAAAGACAAAATTTTTTTGAAAATAAGTTAGGCAAAAAAAAATGGCTAATTTTTTTTAATAATTACTCAAAGTAAACTTTTGAAAACATGAGCCTTAAAGTGCTTAAGCATCGAGTATACAACGCTGTGTCAAACATAAGCCTTTATATGGCGGAAACTTAAAAATGATATCATACATGGGAACATTGTCATACATGAATATATATATATATAATATGCTGGCATCCAAAATATCAGCTAGAAACCATAAGTATTAAGGGTACCATGACAAGGCCCTATGCCAAACCACATAATATCTACAATAATCTAGATATATCAAATACTAGTAGCATCCCTATATAAACAATGCATGCCAATAGAATTGCCAAATATACAATTACCAAAAGAGAAGCCACATAAATATCATAGGGCGCAAGCATGCAAAATAAGATACACCCTAACCCTAGCTATATAATAAACAAACTTTCTCAGCCTAACTCTAACTATATAGTAAACAAACTCTCTAAGCTTAAGAGAAGACAAAGTTGTTTCCCTAACCTCCACCACCACGTCCTTCAACTATGCTCCCCACAGTAGACAATGCCTTGGAATCCAAATAGATGACGTCATGCATAGGAGTAGCCTTAGATGGATCAGTCTCAATGGAAAGGACTGCAACCATGGAAGGATCCGACTTAGAATGGCAAGGTATGACATCGAGGTAGAAAAAGTGTGCCTCTACGCGTTGATGTCATTATATAGGTCCTGCGACCTGAAGTGCCAGCTCATCATGCTAAGTCTAAATAGATGACAAAAGAAGATATAGATCGTTAGCATTGGAGAATTCAAAGCCAGATCATACACTCCCAGGTAAGGCACTCAAGGAAGACAATCACCGATCTCATCAGATTCGTTTGAAGACGACACAAAAACTCGAAGTGAGAAATAAGAACTTCTCAGTAGGGCTTTAACTTAATAGTCTAATGTCATCATTAACGTCCTAGCCACTTCAGTTTAGTTTTAAAAAGGTGAACATGCACAAAGTTCATTTTTTTTATTATGGAATTAAGTGTTAAATCTTATGTCATTTATGACTTAAAATAAAGGACTTAATTCTTTCTATTTCTTAACACAAGTTCCATCATAAACAATGATAAGCATCACAAATTCTCTGAGTTCAAGAAAGAATTCGGTGAAAATTGGCAATATAATGACTATACTGAGAGTTTTCCCAACATTGCAAACATCAAGATAAATAGCCAATAACCCAATGATAGTATACATGATCATCATCAATCAAGAATACGAAATCATACTTCTCAATCAACTTAATTCAAGAGAATTACTTATCAAGAATTTCAGCTCCATCAATCAAGTGCAATAACATCAATTATGTGATAAGAATAGCCTTAACATTCAAATTATATAATAACAAGTAAAGTCAAGTGTCCATACCTTAGCTTTCTTATGTGACCAACTTGTTCACATGACACTAAATCACTCATAGTAGTGGCTTACCATCCACATAATTATATAACACTATCTATGATCAAAGAAGCATTAAATACACATCAAAAGTCTTATGAGCATGATTGGGCATTTGGGTTCAAGCTTTTAATTTACACTTTTACCTTAAGTCATAATTAACTCAAAGAATGTTTTACTAATACCTTCACTTGGTTTAGCCTTTTATGTTAAAGTGTTAACCTAATTAGTCCTTTATCACTCAAAATTTCTCTTTAAGCTTAATTAAGTCATTAAATCATATTTCCATCTTTATTCCCTTGGTATGGCTGAAAATGAACACATGGATTCTCTAAGTCTTTTGTTTCATTTTTCTTTAAGTAATTTGTTGAGTCCACAAGTTAAGGATTATGAAGGCCTACTATATTATCCTTTTTAATTAAACTTTACTCTTTCCTATTTAACCCTTATGTGAAAAAATGAAAAACAAGTCTTATGATCTTAATCTTTTATTTAATTTCTATCTCCTTGAGACTTTGTTAAACTTACTTAGTTACTCATTACCATTCACAAACATCCACCAAAACATTACTTTTTCTTTTCTTTTCCTGGATGGCCAAAACCACCATCATCATAAACCAAAAGTTTTTTTCTTTTATTTTCTTTTTGGAAGATCTATTAGAAACACTTTTTTAGCCAAGAACATGTAAGCTCCAATGCCTTTCAAAAACCATCTCAATGGTTTAAACTGTTTTGAGCTTTTAGGTTTTGATGAGCACTAAATCAGGCTTTAAGGAAATCCTTGTCAGTCAATGATTTGTTACTATAATATACATTCTTTTGTGAGTAAGGTTATTCATTTCAAACTTAAATAATTTTTGAACTGAACAAAGTACACTATTCCATTATAATTCTTATGAACATAATTTTGGAATGTGTGTTCTCTCACTTAAGAATCAGATTACAAAGTCCAGAAGGATAGATTCAGCTCATCATATAGGAAAATAAGCCATCAAAACAATAGTCAAACTATTTAGAAGGATGCACCTACCAGAAGGCTACATCTAGAAAGGTGACTACCAAAAGATGCTTTTCATGAAGCTGCTCATCGTCAAAGCTTCTTTATACGATCAAGGTTAAATTCAAAAAGTCAAACGTGATTTGAGAAAATCCAAAAGAAGTGCTGACAAGTCCGAAAAGTTGGTGGACACTTCAACAGCTATTTTCCCTCTTCTATGTTAGTCTACGCATTGATGAAGAAAGCTGCATTTTCTCTTAGGATGGATACATTCCTTGATATACCGATGTAGTCTGGAATCCATTTAATTGCTGCAATGGTGGGCTCTAAGCAGTGGCTATTGATATCCAATTATGGAGTCTTTGCCTACACCCAGTTTCTTAAGGTTCAAACATATGACAAGTTATTTAAGTCTTATCAGACAAGTGGGTGAAAATGTCATCAAGTAATGGCTCTAAGCAACTAGGAGTAGATAAAGGGCTTATGCCAGTCTTAATGATTAGGACTAGAATACTTGACGGATCACCATGTGTATTTTGAGAACTCAGCCTAAGTTATTTTGGCCCTTTTGAGGTCATAGACCGGTGAAGGAGCTTGATTTGAAGGAAGTAGCCTCCACAAGACTGATTTGAAAGAAACACTCGAGAAAGGAAGCAACTCGGGAAGTCAAGAAAGCGATGCAAGTCAAGTATCTATACTCATCCAAGTCTTATGGCATTGGTACTTGTTGTTTGTTTAGAATTTGAGGACGAATCCTTTTGAGGGGGGAAGAATGTAATACCCCAACGTGAGATTCTTATTGTCTGTCAATATCGAATCTTGAAAATTCTAAGTTTGAACCCTATGCTCCTTAGAGGGCTATAGGATCGAGGCATTTTCTTAAGATTAAAAGTCCCGGTAATAGTTCCTTGAACATCAGTAAGTTATAAAGGGATTTTTAACGAATTTAAGGGAATGAGGAACTCCTTTGTTTTTAATGCAAAAGTTTATTAAAACGCAAGTTTTTGAAAAATTGTACTAAAATCCAAAAGTTGGATTTTAATTCCTAAGGATTTTGAATTTTTAGATATTTTTATTGACTTCAAATGGGGGATATTCCATTATTTACATTTATGTTTTAATGTTAATGGAGAGTAAAATTAAAGAGGACATTAACTTAGTATGTGCAATATCCTAGACTTAGTGAATTAAAGAGGAAACCAAGTTTTTGAAGCTGGTAATCGATTACAAGTCTCTCTGTACGCCTTCATGCTAAGCTTTTCCTTGTTGTAATTGATTACATGGAGTGGTGATCGATTACAAAAGTCTGGGCTTGTGGTAATCGATTACCAGTCCATGTAATCGATTACCACAGTGCTATATAAGGCCATGGACGTGTTTCCCCCTTCATTTTTCGCGAGTTTCACTCTCTCTCTACCCCTTAAGTCTCTCCCTTCTCTCTAAAACCCATTTCTTCACCAACCTTTCACCCTAACACAACTCTTTGCATCAAATCACACCTATACTTCCTCACATAATATCAAATCCCTTCTTTAATCTCCATTCTTGTTTATCTCCAACATCAACCTTGTGGGTTCTTGAAGATTGAGGAGGTGACCCTAAGACTTCCAATCACTTCTTCTCTCCTTTTCTCCTTTCTAAAGGTAATCTCTAAACTTATTTCCTCTTCTGTTCTTATGAACTATGGACTTTCTCCAACGGTGAAATCATGGAGAACCCAAGGTTAGAGGAATTGGGAATTTTGTCATCTAAGAGTAAATTGGCTTAATCTTTGGTCTTAAGAACTAATATTGAATTAGATTGTCATAATTGTGGTGATAGATCCCGCTGGAGGTCCGGTTCTTGGCTCCATGTCCCGTGGCCTTAAAGGTTCCGCTATCAAGGTTAAGTCTATGAGTAAATATCATATCCCTAACTGATTTTCTAGTATAAGTATTGTACTTATATTTATATGCTAGAAATTATTGTGGCACTTTGGTTTGTCTCTTGATTTACTCTTTTATGACAATATTATTTCCGAAAAATTTGCACATAGGACAATGACTAGTTTTCCATGAAACTATGAATATTGCTCTTGTATAAAAAGGAATGAATGGATTATGTGAAACTTTGATAATTGTTTACATATTAGGATTGTATTAGTTTTCAATGCATTATGACATGAAAGTTCTTTTTTTACCAAAACAAATTTCAAACCTTATTTATCAGATGATCGTATGAATTACGTGAATCAATGCTAAGAGCTATGTGAGAATAGAATGATTGAATAGATATGTATGAAAAGGAATTAGAAACCCATGATCGATGGTAAAGGAAAGAATTGGCAAAGCCTATGCCAGGATCTGCATGCTAATGACAGTATACGTTAGCCTTGGTGCACCTCGGATGATAATTTACACAGCCGCTCAAGGGATTAGTGCGTGACAAACATTACACAACCGCACATATAATGTGGTGTGTGACGGAAATTACATGGCCACTAAAGAAAGTGGTGTGTGACGGATTATAGGGTCATACGAAGGAAAAGCCACCTAAGTGTAATTCCTAATAGACCATCCTGGAATAGATAGTTTTCCGTGGGTTTTAAAAAATTTAATAACATTTGAAGCTAAGTTTTCTTATTGATTTTACCTATACATATATATATATATGTATGTATGTTTTAAATTTCAGAGTTTGCACATTGTCTTATGCAGGTTAGGATATCTTATCTCTTTCTAAGTTGTAAAACTAACCCATTGTTCTTCCTCTCTTTTCTGATTCAGGTACTGATTTAGGATTCAATCTCTCTGTTCCTTATAGCTGGTCCTGCTTCTTCGATGAGCACTCAAGATTAAAGGCATTTGGAAAATTTATGTTTTTGTTTGTTGCATTTCCTAGTGTAGTGTAGCTCCATGGTACTATAGGCAAGGTCAGACCCTTGCTGGATTATGTATATGTTTATGTAGTGATTATGTGTATTAGAATGATTGAATTTCTAGAGGAAGGAAAATTTGTATTTGGATTAAATGGCTTGAAATGATATATGCTTGTGTTTATATAGGTTTGGATATATTTTGAAAATTTATTAGTTGCATGTTGAGGGGTGCATTCTGAACATGCCTGGATCCCCATTGGATAAGTGTGATTGTTTGAATGTACAGGATGAGGACCTGTATTTAGGAAAGGGGAATTTGTCCGATTTCTGTGAAAAATTGCGTTATGAAAGGCTTGCTAAGGGACTTGTCCCTTATGTGCCGGTCATGGCCTGGGATAGGTCGTGATACTTTTATCCTTCAACCTTTTCAACTTCCTAAACTATCAAAAAGTTATGCATTGTAACTTCTATTAGAAAAATCATCTCCATTGATTTGTAATAGATAACATTCTCTCATTGAGAATTTAGAGAAGTCTCGCACACTGTTTGTCATTGATCATACTCTATCGAGAGTTTTAGTGTAAGTGTTTCAAAACACAAACCTACATTTCTTTCATTGTAACTAAACCCATTAGTGGTCACTGTGAGCTTGGAGAGGCTAGGATAAAAGACTACTCGTTTTTAGCTTGGAGAGGCTTGGTAAAGTCTACTCTATGTAAAAGCTTAGAGAGGCTTGAGAAAGACTATTCAGTTGTAAAAACTTGGAGAAGCTTGCATAAAGAATACTTGAGATATAAAACTCTCAACAAGTGCTAGGGACTCAAAGTAGGCAAGTGGTTGGCCGAAATAGTATAAAATCCTGCTATATGATTTTTCTATCCGTTCCATCTTTATTATTTTACTTCATCATATTATTAAATTTATTTTGTAACGCCCGAAAAATTTTATCATTTTTAATCGATTTGTTCGGTTTTATTGAAGAACCGAGACTAATTAGAAATTGATTAAGTAATTATTTAGGGCCAATTAAGTATCATCTAGAGAGTTTAGGTTTGAGGGAATTAGATTTAAAGGAAATCGGAAAGATTTCGGTATTTTAAACTATCAAAACTGAAACACTAGAATTTCATAAACCAAAGCCTAAATTGAAAGGCTGAAAATTCAGCCACCCTACCTCAAGATGTGGCTTCACTTGTTACAAGAGTGGGTGGAGAGACTTGGTTCTCTAAACACCACAAACTCCATCCCCCAATCATCTTTCAAGCTTCCTCCGAAAGCACTCAAATATTTCCTCCTAACTCCTTAAGATTTTCGGCCTTATCAAGGCAGCAGACCCACCTCTTCATTTTCTTTCCTCTCATCTCATCTTCACTCCATCTTCATCATACCTTCAAGCTCCAACAATTTCCAACAAATTTCTTCAACCCAAGACCCAAATCTAACAAGTTTTACACTTAGAAAAGGTAGGATTTCAAATTTTGCTCTTGTTCTTTTGGATTGTAGCTGTATGGATTTGTTAACATCCCCATATAACGTAATAGGAAATAATAACAACAAACTTTTGTTATTCACCACCCTGCCCCTAAAGTTTTAGAAAATGACATTTAGGTCCCTATGTCAATAAAATTAGCAAAATAAGGTTTTAAACGAAGCAGAATCGTGTAGCGAAAACGTAGAAACCTAAACCTCGGCCGATTGAGCTATGGAGGTATCTATATGTGAAATGATATGTGATGCCCCTAGACTTACCTATAATTACAAAAATGCCATTAGCCTTGAAAAACAGAAATAGAAGGCCCTAAAATTCTCAAAACGTTTAATGTATACTATTAATTGATTTACTCGATTTTATTGAGTTTGTAGAGTTAATTAAAAAGTTAATTAGAGGTTAACTAAAAGTTGATTAGAGGTTAAATTAGAGAAATTAGGGCTAAGATAGAAACTTATAAAAACCTCACAAAATTCTTCAAAACCGTTTTACCGATTTAAAGGAAATCGATAAGATTACGGTATTTTAAACTGTCAGAACCGAACCGATAGAATTTAAATTCATTAACCCTACCTTGAGTGGCTGATAACTCAGCCAATTAATGCTAGAAAATGGTCCACTTGGGTCACAAAGCATGAGGAAGGTTGGCTAAATTTCAGCCATATGTGACTTCAACCAATCACCACCCTTCATTCTAACTACCTTCATGCCTTTATAAACACATTCTCCTCCTCTCATTCAGACCTATTTTGGCGCCACTTTCTCCTCTCCCTTGCTCAGCTCTCTTCTTCTCTTCTTCCCTCACTTTACTCCATCAAACCATCAAGCCTAACCAAGTTTTGTTCATCCAAGTTCCAAAAGCAAGCCAAATCACTCATAGTAAGAGGTAGAGGTTTATTCCTTGCTTGATTTTCTGATTCTTGGATGATTGGTGGTGGCTTATTTTCTCAATCTTTGATGTTTTGATTGATTTATTATGATGATATATGGCTGGTTTATTGGCTGTTTGTGAGATTAAAACCGAATTGGAAGCAAGAAAGGATGAAGATAGGAAGAGCTGAGAGGCTGGAAAACCAAAAACCCTCGGCAGTCCATACAGCGGAGTGTACGGCTCTGCTTACAGCGGATTAAATTCGATGAAACCATTTTTAGATGAAACTAGACATTCAGGGGTTTCCATACATATATCATATAAGGCCATTGGATTAGTATTGAGTGAGATATGAATTTTGGAAGTTCGACCTAGGTTTTTGACTTTGATTTTAGGCAGACTGGGTTGTTTAATATAGAACTCGACCTATACTACTTGGAAATGAATGAAACCAACTTTTTTAGAAAGCTTACACATAGAAAATGTCCCATAAAATTTTCAAAGTTAGATAAGGTCTTATTTGCTCCCAGTGTTCCACGAAAGTCGCCCTATGTAAAAACCGGGCTAGAACAGGGCAATTCAGGAAGGTTAGATGTCGGGGCTTATAACTCGAGCCATACTAAGTCAAATGGAATGGAAATTTTTGCAAATGAAAGGTTATTCTATTAGCTTTAATATGAGACCAATTTTGTATGATTTGAGTCAGTTTTCGATTTTTAGTAGATTTTTACTTTTAGGTGTGCAATTTTGGCCAGTTGCAGGGCAAGCCGGGATAAAACCTAAATAACTTGAGTTATAGTTATCAAAATTAGATGGGACCAAAGAGGTTAGAAAATAGACCTTATCATATCCAAAATTCAGGTCTAAATGAGCTAAAATGAATTTATGGCCTATGTTACAAAAATCGGGCAGAATAGACATAAGGATCCAATTCCTATATAATTGACATTACTGTGATATATAAGGGTCCAACCCCTACATGATTGACATTAATGAGACATGTTTGTTACTCTATGTTGAACTTTTGCTTGATTGGTTTTACTGGTAACCGAGTACTATTCACGGGGAAGCGGACTCGATCCATTATGCTGCCGAATTTCCAGTAGAAATTAGTGATAGTTCTGAATATTGGTGTGTTAATGTTGTTATGTGTAGAAAATACTAAGCAAGTATTATTATTTGAGAATAAGATACGAAGCCTATGTATTTATGATTTTATGATAAAAGATATGATGATGAGTCCATATTTCGAAGGAATGTGACATGATAATTACGCTCTGATAGGGTATGGCATGGTAATTATACTTCGGAATGTGGCATAAGGATCCGACCCCTAAGGAATGTAACATAGTGATCACATCCCGAGAGAGTATGACATGGCGATCATACTCTGGGACATGGCAGGATAAATATATTTTAAGGAGTATGACATGGCGATCATACTCTAGAATATGGCATGATGACTACATCTTAAGGAATGTGACATGGCGATCACACTTCGATGGAGTATGACACGGCGATCATACTCTGGAATGTTCATGACAAGTAAAGAAAGACCAAGAAAGAAAAAAAAATTATGTATATCTGCATAAATTCAAGTACAAGTGAAGGCAGATGCAAATTTCAAGTTTCCAGTATGTTAGTGTTATTATATTTTAATATGTTATAGTTATTATTCGTAACATGCTTCATGACTTTTTCGTGTATTGGCTCTCCTAAATGACAAGTGCATGAATAAAATGAATTTTGCTTTGGACAATGTATTTTTCGAACTATAAAACTAAATAGTCTAGTTAACATGTTCATATGTTTCATAATAATAAACCAAAGCAGCTGGAGATAATAATGATGACACCGTACAAAATTTCTTAGCGAACCCTACTAAATTCTCACTTTTGTTTCCGTGTTATCTCCAGATAGTTTGAGAAGATTCTAAGACGGCTGAAATTGCTGTCAAGTAAGGTTCGTCAGGTAATAGTAACAACTCCAGAGTGGGGTACTATGACTTAAGTATAGTACTGTACAGAGGAAGATGTTACAGATTTCATCTTTATTCATTTCTTTGATGTTATATTTGGTGTAGATGATGGTTTATGGTTGGTTTAAATTGGGTCTTTGAGTTAGAATTGAAGTTGGATAGAGAGAATTAGGAAATAGGAAGAAGTAGAATGCTGTTTGGGTGAAATCCTATGGCTTGTACGAACCAAAATCTATCCATCCAAACTTGATCAATATATTTTTATATGAAATTAGACATTTAGGGATTTCCAACCATATAAAATATAAGGCCATTGGATTTGTATTGAGTGAGTTATGAATTTTTAAAGTTTATTTAAGAATTCTATATTTTCTACTGAGTAGTACAAGATGTGAAGGGTGTAACTCACCCCACCTAACTCTAAATTGAGTGAAACAAGCTTTGTTAGAAAGATTACACATAGGGCTACATTCCATAAAAATTTCAGAGTTAGATTTGGTCCCAATTGCTCCCAATAATTCACTGAAATCGCCCTAAGTCCAATAAAGGCTAGAATAGGGTAGCCCAGATTGTTCAACTTCTAGAGTTTATAACTCAAGCTATACTTATGAAAATAAGATGGTGCAAATAAAGTATTGTCCTGTTAGGTTTAAATTGGTATAAGTTTCATATAATTTCACCTAGATTCCTATTTTTGGTGAATTTTTACTTCTAAAGGTGCATTTTTGGCTAGTTGTAGGGCAGACCGAGATCAATTTCAAATAATTTGAGCTACACAAATCAAAATGAGATGGGACTAAAAGGGTTGAAAAGTAGACAAATAGAACTCTAACATATTCAAAATTCAAGTCTAAATGAATTGAATAGAAATTATGGTGGAATTTACAAAATTGGATAGAATTGAGTAGAGGTAGCAGAAAATCCAATTTATGATGGCAAATCATATTGTTGGTATCATTGCTATAAACTTGATGATCTATATTTGTTTTATTGCCTGATTGATCTTTCTAGTAGCCTGGCACTATTCATAGGGAAGCGGACTTGATCTGTTATACTGCCGAAATTCCGACAAAGATTTCACATACTAAGCAAAATATTTATATGTTCATGTGATATTCAAGATAAATGAGTTGTGCATGTAATTTATGAGAATTATAATTGATTCCATATTACTTGGGCCAGCCCCTGAATAAAGTTAAGGGGAATAGATTAGTGGGAAAATTGGGGAAAGTAAACCCGATAATCCTGTATAGGAACGAGCTCAATCCTGAGAAGCAGACTATTATCCAGGAGTATATAGCCAAAAACTCCCAGTGGACCAAGTGTGGAAAAATATAAGTCACATGAGTTGAAAGATCCCTAAAGCTAAGTGCATTTCCATTTTTATGTATACATGCTCTGCTTACTAAATCCTAAGCTAATTGCATAGTTATCTATATATTCCTCATGTTTTTATTGCTGCTTGCCTTATGGTTATTGCTCTAACTATGTTAGCATACATGTCTGGTTATACTTCTTGTTACACTAATTTAAATTTAGTTTTGTTTCAGGTTATGTTATAGTTATGTTATACATTTTAAATTAAGTAAAACCAAAACAACTAGGAATGATGGCGATGTTAGATTTCCATAGAATTAGATTTTCTACTGAGAATTTCTTTAAATTCTCACCCTACTATGTATTACCGCATCATTCTCAGATCATGGAGAATGCGATAATGGCGTTCTTTTCATTGAGTTTCACGATCTACACCTGCATCTTGACCCCGTCCTGGACTCTATAAATATTGCTAGTAGTTGTAAATTTCATTTTTACTTCTTCTTCAGCAGAGACTTCGCTGTTCTACTCACTCATCCACAGTTTGACCCTACTGCACCCTATGTTGCCATTTCAATATATATGGTACACCCTTCCTAACTCCAGCAGCAGCCGCAATGCCAGTCGCATCACTAGTGGCATTGTCTCAATAGGTCCCTTCTATCTCACTTTCTAGTGAGGAGGATCCGTCAAAGATGACTAGCTCATCTTTTTCATCCTCTACACCTGGTGGTAGCTATACCCCAGCAGACACCAGCATGGTGAATAGATTCCTTTCGTCAAAATCCATTTAGGGGAGTCATGTAGTACAGTAGGTGGTGATATATAGAATGGCCCTCTTTTGGCATTTTTGGGCCATAGGCTTAGTCTTGTTAGAACATGGAATGTCCCGTGGGGATCGGCTAGGGTTCTACTTTGTAAAGACAAGTTGATTTATTTTGTTTTAGCAGCCTCATCTTTATACCCTATACTGTTTTATGTTTCCTTTTTGCAAACTTTGAAAATGGAAATCTACATGTATATATACGACGTAGTTTCTGTAGTTCTGTCTGTTTTGTAGATTTTCTTTTTCTATTATGACATTAAATCTGTTGTTTATTCTACAACCAAAGCAATTAACCAAATAAATTGCTAATTCTTCTATGGACAAATAACATTGGATTAGAATGAAATTTAATTAGACATACATGCGTAATAACTTATCGGGTAATATATTATCACTTAAGAATAGTACTTTGTCCGGTAAGGTGTTACATATTTCACTATAACATTCTGAATAAACCAGCTTTTCTATATTAAATACAGCTTATATCTATAACTAAACCACTTCCGCATTCCATGTTTTAGACTTGAGAAAGTTGCTTTACAAAAGTTTCAGGTATTAACTTTTATTTGAAGCATGATTTAACCCCCCTTCTTACGCTACCTTTACCTATAATTGGCATCAGAGCCTGCCTCTTGGGTTGAGCTTCCTAACGGTTAGAGAGAATAAAGATCCAACTAATGGCACAATAAATCAATTATATTGCTGAGAAACACTCCACCAACTGCCCTTCATACTTCAATGGTGAAGATTGTCCATATTGGAAGGATAGAATGAGACTCTTCATTGAGTCTATGAGTATAGATATGTGGGAGATCATAGAGAATGGTAACTATATATCTACTACTGAGAAACTAGTGCCTCTAGTGGTTGCTAATACTGATCAACCTCCACTAGTAGTAGTTAGGACCATTCTGAGGAACCAATATACCGATCAGCACAAGGCCAGAGTTCAAATAAATGCTAAGGCAAAGGTGGAAGAATAATAAGAAATAAAGCAAGATTCGTGGCTCAAGGTTGTAAGACATAAGCAAGGCATTGACTATGATAAGACATTTGCTCCTGCAACAAGACTTAAAGCTATTTAAATGTTGCTTGCCTATGCTGTATACAAAGGGTTTGATTTATTTCAAATGGATGTAAAATCTGCATTATTGAATGGTTTCATATCTTTATGTTAAACAACCTCCTAGTTTTGAAAATGAAAACCTCCATTGTAACACCCTCTATTATATAAGCCATGCTTGAGTCATGGAGTTATATTAAGAGGTTTTCACTGTACTAAGAGAATCTTTGAAATGTGGAAAATATAATACATGACCCTTTAACTGCACTCTTTATTACTGAATAATAATTTATAAATTTCATCTCTGATACATAGAGAATAAAATAGTTATAATTTAAGAAAATTTTGTAACTAATGTTATACGCAGAAACTGCCTCTATATTGCGGTTGTTGCCCTTTCCGAACTTTAACCGGCTTCTATAGTCTTTCGGGCTGACGTAAGCCTAAGTCTTACATGATGAACGCCCCAATATTCTGCCTTGTCCTTAAGTTTTAGCCTATAATCTAGAATGTTTATGGAAAGAAGAACATACAGGCAAGTAGTGAGAACCTAAGGTTCTCAGTAGGTAAACTCGAACCATACAGTGTCATCATAAACTTTCTAACCACTTCAGTTTCTTATAAAAACGTGAGCACATGTACACAACCAGTGGTTCAGTTTTAAGTTGAAAGCATCTTCCTCAAAGCGGGTTATATTTTAACAATCACTTGTCATATTACATGACAGACATAGAATTACGAATAGTATAATATGCTTCAACAAGAATCATAATAACATTATGACTTAATGAGAAAATTGAAGATGCACATAAAGATGCTTACACTTGACTATATGCAAGTGCACTTGACTTAATTTATCTCTTTCTTTAACTTGCAACTTGATCTTACTCTTCTGTGCTTGGTCCCCTGGAAGTGCATAGCCTCTCTCACCCCTAGGTAATAGCCTACTTTTCAGGTTCGAGCTCATACCTATACATGAGTGATCGATTTACTTTTCCCGACCCTCACACCAGTCTATTCCCTTTAAATCTGGTCAAGGGCTGGCCCAAGTCTTAGACAGTATCGCTCTAGCCCACGCTAGTTGGGTCTATGCCATGCCTCACATGGTAGCTTGGTACATCTTTCTTGCAAGTTCTCATAAATCTTATTCTTCTTTGAACATGATTATACATGCATATGCTACATGCATTCATTCATATACTTCATATCATACCTAAATCATTCTTGCATATATGAATCTTATGAGCATAACATATAAATGTTCATAACAGTCATATAATTCACATATTTCTGCCAGAATTTCGGTAGCATAACGGATCGAGTCCGCTTCTCCATGAATAGTGCCAGACTACCAGAAGGATCAATCAAGCAACAAAACCAACATAGAGCATCAAGTTTTATAGCAACAATATCAATCATATAATATGTCAAAATAAATACATAACTTAGGTTTTCTGCTTACTCTACTCAATTCTGCCGATTTTTGTATAACCCACCTTTAGTCCAATTCAACTCATGTAAACCTGGATTTTTGATATGTCATAGCTCTATGTGTCTAGTTCCCAACCCATTTGGTCCTATCTCATTTTGATTTGTATAACTCAAGTTATTAGTATTTTACCTCAAACTACTCTGTTCTTAGCTAGAATTGCACCCTTATAAGAGAAAATCCACTAAAAATAGAAATCTAGGTGAAATCATACGTAATTTTATCAACTTAAAGTTAACAGAACAAGCTTTCAAATGAAATAAGTTACATATCATTTGAATACTATAATTCGAGATATAAGCCCCGAAACTTAACCCTACTGGACTACCCTGTTCCAGCCCAGATTGAACTTAAGGTGAATTCATTGATGTACTAGGGATAGCTGACAACGAATCTGACTCTAAAATTTTTATGGGATGTTTCGTTACATGTTAGCTTTCAAATAGCATTAGTTGCACTCAATTTAGAGTTATGTAGGGTGAGTTACATCCTTCTCAACTCATACTGCCTAGATAAGAATTCAGATTTCTAGGTCAGACTTCAAAAATTCATAAGTAATTCTATACTAATCCAATGGTCTTATAATTTATATTTATGGAAAGCCCTGAATGTCTAGTTTCATATAAAAATGGATTCATCAAATTTAAACAAATATAGGTGGAGCTGTACACTCCGCCGTACGGACCGTCAAGGGAAAAACCCTAATAGCTCCTTGAATTCTTCTTGAATTCATGTTTTCCTTAAATTAATCCATCCGATCTTCAATTCAAACTCACATATACAACTTAAACCAGCCTTAATTCATCATCCCCACCCATCACAACATCAAAATCATGGATGAATAAGGGACCCTAGGTGGCCCCAATTCAAAGAAAAGAGGGAGAAGTTGAGATTCCTACCTTGGTAGTGTGAAATCTTAGTGGAACTTGATCTTGGAGTGAAGTTGATGATTGGAGCTTGAGCTTGGGGATCAGAGGAAGTGGAAGAAGATGAAGGAAAGTGGGAAAATGAGGCTAGTTGTGGGGAGGCCGAAAATTTAAGGGGAGAAGGAAGAGAAAAAAAATGAAAACTTATGAAGGAAGTTAGCTTTTGATTGGTGGACTTCAATCCTCATTCAAACTTAGCTTGGCTTCCCTTTTTTATGGCTGATGGAGGCGCCACTTGTAGGGATGTTTTGGCTAAATCTTGGCCATCCATCATAGGGTTCTCATAGTATAATTTCTATTGGTCCGGTTCCGACAATTTAGAATACCGAATCTTCACCGATTTTCCTCAAATCAACAAAACTTTACTAAACGACTCTGAGAGAATTTCTATATCTCTATTCTAATTGTTCCTAAGCCTAATCCTTCTAATCAACATCTAATTAATGTTTAATTTAACTTCTAATTGTCCTTACGTAACTATCACAAATTTGAAGCCTTTTTGTTTTCTAATTTCTGTAGCTAATGGTATTTTCATAATTTTGAGCAAGTCTAGGGACACCCTACATCATTTCACACCTAACTGCCTCCATGGCCCAATTGGCAGAGATTTAAACCTCTATGGTTTCACCACGTGATTTTGCTCTGTTTAAAATCCCATTCTACTGATCCTACATGTAACACCCTACTAATTTAATGTTATGCTTAAGTCATAGCATGAAATTAGGTAGTCTGTGTTACCATGTTAACACTCTGCTTATCTTTCATAATCAGTATCACATCATAAAGCAGGAGCCAAGCAGACATTTGTTATGAAATAAACGTGACTAGCACTATAAAATGTAATAAGGTTTGATACAATATAACAGAAAAGATACTGATAAGTGATATATTATCAGTTGTATATGTACATATGTATGTCGGAAGCCAACGCTTCCGTCTATATAAATATAGATTAAGAACAGAGGAAACAAAGAAACAGTAAAATCCCTATTGCTAAAAAGCGGATGCAGAAATAGCAGGAGCCGGCTGTGTCCAAAGACTCCAACTCGGAGTCCTGGGACAGCTACAGGTCTGGGATCTCAATGGAAGGAGTGGCCATTGAGCTCTTCGCCAGTGTCTGAGAATGATGCGGAAAATACAGCACTGGGTGAGAATTTCAAGAAATTCTCAGTAGGGTTGTGTTTAGTGGTTATCTGTCGTCACATGCATTCTCAGTTGCCTCGATTTTTACTTAATTATAAAAACATGTGCTCAAACTGAAATATCCATTTTAATGAGTTCAAGGAAATATCTGGTTCGAGGCAAGGTTCATTTTTACTTTAGACGGCACAAGAAACAAAAATAGATTATTAATAATGATACATAGAACGATAAACAGAATAAATAAATAAACAGTAGTAAACGAACATAATAGACAACTGTAAGTATCTTGACATAACTATTCCATGTATTCATGCATTCATGTAATCATGCAGATTCATACTTGAACTTTCCTTCATAAACTTTTCATTTCCTTTCATCATTTTTGCATCTCTTGGTCCCTTGGGAGTTCTTGGCCATTTAGACTCCTGGGTAATAGTCTGCTTCTCAGGATCGAGCTCGTTCCTATACAGGAATACCGGGTTTACTTTCCCCGACTTTTCCACTGATCTATTCCCCTTAACTTCTTATCCGGGGCTGGCCCAAGTAGCATGGAACTTTCATAGTAACATAATTCTCTTCATAACTTTCATAATTTTCCTTGAAATGCACATGCATTAACATGTAACTCATAACTCGTGCATGGGTTCTACCGATATTTCGGTAGCATAACGGAACGTGTCCGCTTCCCCATGAATAGTGCCAGCATGCCAGAACATCAATTTATCACAAAGAACACAATATCACATACATATTCCAATATTGAACTCATATCAACATCAAATTCATTTAGGCAGAGTTCCAGCTCCAGCATAGTCAACCAACCCGGCTTTTATAATTCAAGCCATAATTTCTGTTTAACTCATTTGGACCTCAAATTTGAGTATGTTAAAGTGTCATGTTTCTATTTTCTAACCTCTTTGGTCCCATCTAATTTCGATATCTATAGCTTGAGATATTTAGATTTTTCCTCGGCCTGCCCAGTGGCTAGCCAGAATCAAACACCTAAAAGTAAAAATCTACTAAAAATCGAAAACTGAATCAAATGATACAAAATTGAACTCATATTAAAGCTAACAGGGTAAAGTTTCATTTTCAAAAAGTTCCATTTCATTTGGCTTAGTATAGCTCGAGTTATAAGCCCCGAATTCTGACCTTCCTAAACTACCCTGTTCTGGCCCGGTTTGGACATAGGGCAACTTTCTTGGATCACTGGGAGCAACTGGGACGTTATATAGTTCTGAAATTTTTATGGGACATTATCCTATGTGTAAGCTTTCTAAAAAATTTGGTTTCATTCATTTTCAAGTAGTGTAGGTCGAGTTCTACACCAAACAACCTAATCTGCCCGGAGCCAGAGTCAAAACCCTATGTCGAAATTCAAAATTTCATAACTCTCTCAATACTAATCCAAAAGCCTTATATGATATATCTATAGAAATCCTTGGATGTCTATTTTCATTTAAAATTGGTTTCATCAAATTTAATCAGCTGTAGGCGGAGCCGTATACTCCGCCGTACGGACTACCGAGGGGTTTTGGGTTCTCCAGCTCTCCATCTCTTCCTATTTTCATTCTTTCTTGCTTCAAGTTCGGTTTTAACCAAACAAACAGCCCAAAACCAATCATATATCATCATAAACATCCATTTAACACATCAAGAATCATGAAAATAATCCAAACTCAGCCAGCCCATACCACAGATTTGGTGCAATTATTAAATTCCTACCTTTGTTCCAAGTGATTGTGCTGAATTTTTTTTTTTTTTTGAAGCTTGGATGAGCAAGGCTTGAATTGGCTTGATGTTGGCTGGAGTTTTTGGGTGTGAAGAAGAGAGAAAGAGAGCTGAATGAGAGAGAGAAAAGGGCGTTGGATTTGGTTTGAATGGGAGTCAAAAGAAGCTGAAAAATCTGATTGCTTTTTGGGTGGTTTGGCTTGAATTTGATTAGTTCAAAATGCTTGGCTGAGATTCAGCCAAGCTTCTCCATAGAGTCTGGCCTTGTGGCGCCACTTTTATGGGGCAAAGTGGCTGAGTTATCAGCCTTAGATTCTAGGGTTTTAGGCTTGTAATTCTATTGGTCCGGTTCCGACAGTTTAAGATATCGTAATGTTACCGATTTCCTTTAAACCGGTAAATCGGTTTTCAACAAAATTTTATGAAATCTCCTATAATCTAACTTAATTCTCTCTTATCTAAACTCAAGTAATTGCTAATCAATTGAGTCTAAATAATTGTTTAACCAAATCTTGATTATTCTCAATTATTCGATAAAACTGAATAATTAGGCGAAAAATGGTGGATGTTACACTACAGATGTGGGAACATAAAGGTCATTTCATGAAAAGCTTGAGGGTTATTGTGGGAATAAATCTTTGGGGGTCAAAATATAATTTCTAAAAATCCTAGGCATCACTGCAATTAACAAAAGTTTACAGGGGCACTTTTGTCATTTTTTTATTTTTTTTAACATATGACAGTGCCATATTTTCAACGGCAGTGTTACATTACCCTACAATTCTGAGTGTGAAGATCGTTATGGCATAACGCTACCTGAGAAATTCTTACACTGCTTAAGGGGAATAATTCAAAGTTTCCATTACGTTCTGTTTACGAAAGTGGGGATGTTACAATTCCAAGCTTCGAATTCAAGTAGAACAAACAATTTGAAGTTTTTTAGCTCCGAGTTCAAGCAGAATAAGCAATATCAGGCTCCGAGCTCCATGTTGATCGCTGAGTTCAATCGGAATGGACACGAGTTCCGATTTCCGAATTGATCACTGAGTTCAAATAAAATGGACATGAGTTCTGACATCCGAATTGATCTCCAAGCTCAAATAAAATGGACATGAGTTCCAAACTCCAAATTGATCTCCAAGTTCAAATAAAATGGACATGAGTTCCGACCTAGGACATGAGTTCCGACCTCCGAATTGATCTCCAAGCTCAAATAAAATGAACATGAGTTCTGACTTTAAGCAAAATGGAGACGAGTTCCGATTTCAAACAGAATAGAAACGAGTTCCAATTTTTTAGGCAAAATGGAAAATAATTTAGCACAAAAAAAATTGGGGATGTTATATCCATCATCATGTTTTTAAACTTTCAAAGGCCCTATATGGTTTGAAATAAGCACCAAGAGCTTGGTAGCTCTTTTCTTCCCAAAACTGGTTTTAAAATAGGAAAGGTTGACACTACTTTATTCATCTTGCATGAGAAACATGATTTTCTGATTGTTTAGATTTATAAACGATATAATATTTTGTGCTACTAATAAGAATTTGTGCAAGAGTTTTTTTGGGCTTATGTAGGGAGAATTTAAAATGAGCTTGATGGAAAAACTAAAGTTCCTTCTAGGGCTACAAATCAAGCAATAAAAAGATGGAATCCTCATTCATCAAGAAAAATATGCTAACGATTTGCTCAAAAGGTTTGATATGGACAAGGCCAAAAGCATCAATACTTCCATGCATCCTTCTCAAGTTCTAGAAGCTGATGAAGATGGTGAAAAAGTTTCTAAAAAACTTTATAGAGGTATGATTAGTTCACGACTTTATCTTATAGCTAGTAGACCTGATCTACAATTAAGTGTGAAAATCTATGCTAAATTTCAATCTAATCCCAAATAATCACACTTAAATGCTGTCAAAAGAATTCTGAGATATTTAGCAGGTACTACTAATCTTGGTCTTTGGCACGAGAAAGGTATTGCTTGTAATGTTAAAGGTTGTTCCTAAGTGGATTTCCTTTCTAGAGAAAGATTCTTAAGGTTCAATCTCAGAGCATATTCGGAAAGATCAGTTAAGAATGCTTTAGGAAGATCATATCACAATGAGCTACATGACGAGTTCAGAAAGATAATTCAATTCAGAAAAGGTATAAAGAGTCAGTTGAGAAAGATGTGTTCAAACTTGATTCTAAACGTGTTCTGAAAGATGAGTACAGAAGTTTTAGTCAAAAAATGGATTAATTCATGGGTTCAAAAAGGTCTACTTGATCAAAAAGATAACTTATGTCTCTATTAAAAAACTATGCTATGAAGAGATGTAATCATTTATGGGATATGGGACAATTTAGTAACTTCTCACTCTACATGATGTCACAATCTACAAAAGCGGGAAAACCAGAAGCTTCAAACGGTGATGTTTTCGATTTCATAACCGTCCACATCCTTTAACCCCTAGTTACTATCATTAACCCTCATCTATCAAATCACCTTTTTGCTTTGAAACTTTTCACATCCCAAGTTATACAAAACTAATACACTGTTCATCTCCGTTCAAACTTCAAACTTGTAATCCTTTACCTACCACTCACTTTCCACTACAACAAATATAGTCTATGACCACTCTATTTTGGGCCACGTTTAAAAATCGTGGCCTATAATAATCAAAGACCATGCTTTCATTGGGTGGGCTTAGATTATGTCTTTTGGCAATGCTTATAAGGCCACGCTTGTAAATTGTGGCCATAGAGAGAAAAGGCTACGCTTTGCAGTTGTTGCTTATTTAGAGTAAAATAGGTACACTTATATTATTAAAATACCACACTTATTAATCATGGCTACTATTTTTGATTCAGGCTACATTTTAAAAGTGTGTTCTATAAGATTCTCGCAAAATTTTTAATGTTCCCACTATTTATATTTAGAGGGAATCAAAAACTAAAATAAACATCTTAATGTCTCTCGCACCTAATTAGAGCATTCTTAAACAAAAGAAAAACAAAAACAAAATGAAAAAAAAAATCCCTATTTCTTAAATGAGTTGAAACCATCGTAACTGAGCAGAAATAATTAGAGCACATTCATCTCTCCCCTTCCATCTTCAATCAGAAACCATTAGAGCACATTCATCTCTTGCCCCTTCCATCATCAATCACTAAATCAGTGCGTATCGTCTCTCTGTCTCTCTCTCTCTTTCTCATGTCATTGGCTGAAATGTTTCTTGCTTTCTCTCATAGGGCTTGCTCATTGGGTGAAGAAAACTGTCTTGGAAAGGGCAGTGGCAGGCGGTGCAATCCCAAGCAGCACTTCCTCTGTTTGCATGTGTGAATTGCAGTGGCAGGTAGTGCAACATCTCGTGTGCGTGTTACTTGCTTTCAAGGTGTCTGAATTGCAATTGCTTGCATTTTATATTTTGCGGTGCACACTTCTTCTGTTTGTGTCCCACCCAACTCATATGGAAGAATTTATATAAAAATTAAATAATTAATTAGTATATAGTTAAAACTTTTGTCCCACCCATATAGGAAGCAATCACATCAACACACATGAAAGGACAAATGAAGAGCAAGTCCTTTATATCAGTTTTTGTTTACTTGTGTTTGCTACAAAATTGGGGAAAAATAACAATTAAGTTTGGGGTAAGTTGGTGTTTGTCCATTCCTTCTCATTTTCCTATATTAACGGTTCCATTTTTATTTTTACACATTTTTTTTCGATGACTTGGTGTTTGTCCTGCACCATGTAATTGGCTTTTAGAATAACTTTTCTTTTTCATTTTTTGAGGTGGTGTGTTTTAGTTATTTTACTATGTGGTGGTGTCCCGTCTTCTACTTGTGCTCTTTCTCAACCTTTTTAATTTGTGTGGTCCCTTTCTTGTCTCCTCCTCCCTCTTATGTGTGTGTGTGTATGATGCCTTCTTGGATAGATTTTTTTTTTAATGTGAGAGTTGTGGTCCATGTGGTTGCTGGGTTTAGTGACATAATAAGGCCTTTTGATTTCAATGTGCCCTCAACCTACCTTCATGTACATGTGGTTGATCTTTAATTTTATCTTTCAACATTTATTTTTGGTTCTGAGCTATTTGGTCAGCTAATAATTTATTAATAAGAAATTAGATACAAAAAAAGAAGAATACAAAGTCAATTGGCATGGTATGGTGTTTTATTTGGTGCATATTTAAACAATATTCAGAAGTTAGACAAAGTTCCACTAGCTCTGAATTGCCTTGCTACTAGTTTCGCTGGAAAACTATATTTCCTGCTGTGATGCTTGTTGGTTTTATGGTGGGTGAATATACATGAGCTCTGTTGGGATCTTACAAAAGCTGCTGACATCATTAGTATGAAGCTTATGTTGAGAATTTCACCAAATTTCTGGTTTCATCAACTGACACCTACACAAGGACATGGACAGTGAATTCTATTTCTTTTCTTGACAGGACTTGTTTCGTCTGGTTTACTCGGTTCCTTAGTGTTAGTGGTTTTAGTTGGAGTAGTTTTTTCTTGTGTTGATCATTTTCTCTTGTAGTCTTTTTCTCTTTTATCCTTGTCCTATTGGTTTGCTCCACTCTCATGGGTGTTGAGCCTTATCTGAACTCTTCCCAAAAAAAGAAAAGAAAGAAAACTATGAAAGACCATAACATGGTTGATTATAATAGTTATCAACCACTGAATGTGGTCTACTATATATGTAACTTAACCTCATTCTCGATATCTTTATATTCTCCACATCTAGCTAGAGATGTATATAGGTTACGTAAAGTGATCACAATATGTAAATAATAATAAAAAAAATAAACTATCTATAAGAACCACATCTTTTATTTAATCAAATAGTGAAAATGTTTATTGTGCCACGTAACATTTTACATATTCATGTCAACTTTTGTATGGTACTCTATTTTAGATATTCTTTCCATGATCCAATAAGAGCTATTTTTTTCCTCTCTCTATAATTTGGTGTTTGATGCATGCACGATGGGTTGTAAGCCGTTCATGCATATCTAGATTTTCCCATCAAATATTAGTTTAATGAATGTCAACTTTTAGTATCGTTGATAGAAAATATGCTATTAGTCATAGTAGTTAATAGCGGGTGATTGCGCTGCTATAGCACCGTCACGGTGTGGAGTGGTGGCTGGCCGCCCCAGAGCTGATGTCGCGTCGAGTTTTGGCATCACGGTCTGTCGCGGCCTCTATCGCGGGCCATCGCGGACGCTATCGTGGACGTCGCGGCCACGATTCACGTCATCGCGGAAAGGACAATTTTAACCCTGCTTTTGGATCGTTCACCACCTTCTACAGGGGTTGGGCGGTCATTTACCCCTCCCCCAAACTAGTTCTTCATTCTGTCCTTGATGTTTAGGGCCTTTCTTCAACCTTCTGCCTGTACTTCGACCTTCTGCCTATCTCCTCTCTCAATCGGTCCTTCTTTCCGATGAGTCTTCCGCCTGAGTGGCGGCTATACCGGCGGCTTCGAGATCGGCAGCAACCGAGTTGCATATTGCTGGTTCCGTTTCAGCTAAAGCAACAGCGTCTGCGTGTCCCTGTCCTCTACTCCTCCTTCCTTTTTCCTCCTCCTTGTTCCTCTGGTTGGACCTCCTTCTTCCTCTATATCTCTTTGTTCTGCTTCCTTTATCTCTCTTTCCTCTATCCTTTGTTTTTTTTTTTTCTTTCTTCTATTCACTATTTTTCTGTTTTTCATTTTTTTTTTCTTTTCAATTTTTTGGTCTAGTTGGTTTAGCAATGGCAACGTCATCAACTCAAGCTTCTAGTGTTGCTCCCTCTTCTACTGGTTTGGTGAAGCCCACTAGTGACAACATAGATATGGCATGGCAGTGGAATAATTTAAAAGACATCAATAAAAGGAAGAGTGTAACTTGTGATTTTTGTGGTAAAACAACCAATGGTGGAATAACTAGAGCAAAAAGACACCAAATGGATGTGGTTGGAGATACAAAAGCTTGTAAAGAAGTCCCACCTGAAGTTAAGCAACTTCTCAAAGAAGCTCATGAGAAGAAAAATACGGAAAAGGAAGCAAATTTTGGTGCAATTGGAGAAGATGATGATGAACAAGAAGATTTAGAAGAAATTCTACAAATTAGAAGAAGGAAAAGACCTCCATCAGCATCAGGTGGGAGTAGCTCTATTCCTTCAACTATCGTTAAGCAAGCCAAGAAAGGAAAAAGCATAAAAGGTCCTTTGGATTTGATGTTTTTAAGATCCTAAAGAAACCATTAAATTGGGAAAGCCTCACCATCAAACAAGCATTAATGATGCTTGTGATAAAGAAGCAAGGGCTAGAACCATTCAATACAGAGCCCGATTTTTTTATATGAATGGGATTGCTTTCAATGTTGCTAGATCAAAAAGCTTTAAGTTGATGCTTGAAGCTGTTAGAAATTATGGTCCACACCTAAAAGCTCCAAGTTATCATGAATTGAGGGTTCCACTCCTTAAAAAGGAGTTAGAGCTAACAAAGGATATGTTGAAGGTTCATGAGGAGGAAAAGGTGAAATATGGATGCTCAATAATGTCAGATGGTTGGACGGATAGGAAGAATAGGACATTGATTAATTTCATGGTAAATTGTCCAGTTGGAACAATGTTTGTGAAGAGTGTTGATGCTTCTGCATACATGAAGACGAGGGAGAAAGTATATGAGCTATTAGATAATTTTGTAAAGGAGATTGGAGAACAAAATGTTGTTCAAGTGGTGACTGACAATGGAAATAATTATGTCTTGGCTGGTAAGAAGCTATAAATTGCTCAAATTTCCTATTACTTCATTTAATATTTGGCTATTCATCTAATTTTATTTAATTTGGCTCTTCTTAGGCAAACTACTTCAAGCTAAGAGGAATAATCCCTTTTGGACTCCATGTGTTGCACATTGTGTAGAATTAATGTTGGAGGACATTGGAAAGCTTTCTCGAGTTAAGAAGGCAATACAAAGAGGCATTAATCTTGTGGGTTTTATCTACAACCACACTTTGGCATTGAACACAATGAGAAAATTTACCAACAAGATGGAGTTAGTTAGGCATGAAGTGACAAGGTTTGCTACAACCTTCCTTACACTGCAAAGGTTGTACAAACAAAAGAACAATCTTAGAAGGATGTTCACTTCAGATGAGTGGTTGAGCTCCAAGACAGCTAAAGAACCTAAGAGGAAGAAGGTAGGTGATATTGTGCTCAACACAATATTTTGGAATGATGTTGTGTACTCTATTAAACTTATGGGGCCTCTTGTGCATGTCCTTAGGCTTGTTGATAATGAGAAAAAGCCTGCAATGGGATACATTTATGAAGCAATGGATAGGGTTAAGGAAGCCATTCAAAAGTCCTTCAAGGATAATGAAGCCAAGTATAAGGATGTTTTTGCTATTATTGGTAGGAGATGGGACTCACAACTTCATCATCCATTGCATGCAGCTGGCTATTTCCTGAATCCTGAGTTCTACTATCCCAATACAACAAAGATTAAGAGTGATCATGAAGTAATGGATGGACTTTATAAAACTATTGATAGGTTGATTCCAGATGAAGACTTGGGAGAAAATGTTACAAATGAGATTGAAATATTTAAGAGAGCTGGTGGCATATTTGGAAATAGGATGGCAATAAAACAAATGAACACAGTGGCTCCTGATAAGAAATAAGAAATGTGTACTTAATTCTTGATAAATTTAGTTTCATGATATTTTTTATAATAGTGATTCCTGATTATTGAATCATAGCTGAATGGTGGAGAAAGTATGGAGCATCCACTCCTAACTTGCAACAATTTGCAATCAAAGTGTTGAGCCTAACTTGTAGTTCAACGGGATGTGAGCGTATTTGGAGCACTTTTGAGCATGTAAGCAAATGCAAATAATTTTTTTTTGCATAGTTTCATACTTCTATTTTATGATTTTAACACTAACATTTTGTCTAATTTATGACATGAATATCATAGATTCATTCTAAGAAAAGGAGCAAGCTTGAGCATCAAAAGTTGCAAGACTTGGTATCCATCAAGTACAATCGAACTCTTAAAGAGCGCTTTGATAGCCAAGATGAGATTGATCCTATTCTCCTAAATGGTATTGATGATAGTAATGAGTGGTTGCTGGGAGAAATGGGTGCTAGCATAGAAGATGCTAAAGAAGAATTCATTTTTCATGATGATAGATTGACTTGGGGAGATGTTTCTACTGCAATTGGGGCTGAGGAGCCTCCAAGACACACGAGGCTTGCTACTAGATTACAGAAGAAAGTATCAAACCATTCTAGTTCAAGAAGAGGGAAGGAGCCTATTCGAGAGGAAGAAGAATTTGATAATGAAGAAGACTCAGATGAAGGGCAAGAAGAGATCTATAAGTCTAGTAGTGAAGAAAGTGATGGAAAGAACAATATGGAGGAGGATGATGATGATGATGAATGATTTGTAGAATGTTTTGTTAGTTTTAGAGAGTAGAAACTTAGGTTTAATTAGGATTTGTTATTGCCTTTTATATTTTGTTGTGCTTATGCTACTTAATGGTGTTGTTTTTTTGGTTTTGTTGCCCTTAGAACTTGATGTTTATGCTTTGGATTAATGGTGACTGCATATTTTTAGACTATGGAATGGATTATGAATTTTTATCGTTCATGTGAATGAGTTTAATTATGAATATTTTCTTATTTTTGAATATTTATGTATGTTATATAATTTGCATGATAATTATATACATTTTTATCAAATAGCGGCCGGAATGCTATCCGCTATCTCGCTAGTGTTTTTGGGGTCGGCCGCTACGCGCTGCTATCCGTATTTGACTACTATGCTATTAGTTCTATTTTGGTACTATTTTGGTAATTGAGTTTCAGTAGATATGCTTTCTTATTCAGTTGATGAATCTAATAGATACCTAACTGTGTAAAAGGAAAATATGCTATTGGTCACCAAGTTAATTCATGAGAAAGAAGGGCATTTTTTTTCATTTTCTTTTAATTTCAAGGAATCAGATGAGGCTTTCTAAAGGCTTTCTAAAAGATATTCTATTTTTGTGAAAGGTTGAAGATGTTTTGATTTCAATGAAGTTAGGCCAATTTTGCATCTCGTGCCCGATTTATTATCTAAGATTATGTGGTTGTTTAAGCTGCTCTTTATTTTCCTATACCCTTTATGCTTATAATTAGAAAAGGAGATGCATTGGGAAGCTTCTTTGTTTTGCCCCATTGCACTTAAAAGGGGGAAACATCATTGTAATGAGAGCTTTTTGAATTTTGGTTGCATTAGCCATTGTTTTTCCTATATTATTGTTGGACGTGTAGGTCCTATACTTCTTATTTCAAATTGACATATAGCATTTATGCATCGAGTTATTGTGGAAATAATTTGAACTTTAGCATTGACATAATGTGGATAGATATTTTGTCAGGCATTTAAGATGAACATGTAAACATGTCAGTATACTTGAAGTATCTTTAAAAATGATGTTACATTCTAACATTCTGTGCCACTAGAATATAGTTTCAGTGCTTAGTTTAACTGGGTGTTTAAGTTATGCAGCTGATGGTGTTAATATGATTTTTTTTTATGTCAATTTATGCTTTTAGATATTCAATGCCTTTGGCAATGTTACTTTGCTTTTAGACAGCACCTCCATGGCTTCAGCAATTCCTTTCAATTCTATTTTAGTATAATTAAACCAAGTTGAAAGTCAAAATGACTTCTCTTTGAGCCATTACTGTTCTTTTCCAGTTAACATCCATCTTTGCAAGGATGATTGCTACTATGTGCAAAGTCTTAGGGAATAGACATATAAGAATATAGATAAATGGATAGCTTGAGAAGGATAAATTTATAGGGAGAATGCACAAAAAGATGTACATAAAATTTAAAATAAAGAAGTTAATCTTCCTTTTCTAACAAATCATATTGATCATCGGATGTTGCATTTATAATTGAATGCCATTATAATGTGGCTATCCTGTAATGAGACTATTTATATGTGGGCATATTTCTTGTCTTATTGAGTCATGAGTGATAACCCCAACAAGAATATTCAGAAGTAGCATTACCTATTTCTGGAATAATTATCTACAATGCTGTGTTCTATTAATTTTACATGTATGATATCCTAGTTTGCTTTTCCTATGCTAAAGGTACCGAGCAATTACAAGTGCATACTATCAAGGAGCTATTGGTGCATTACTAGTCTACGATGTTACCCACCATGTAACAAATCTTTTTTTTTTTTTAAAGAGTAAACTTCTTAATTAGAGGAGGCATATTTAAAACTTTTTAAATCTTATTATTTAATTATATTAACACTATATTAGATGAGTTTAATCTTATGGCACGTGGTTGAGGTGCTTGTGAAGAGAAACTAACTATTATTTTTAACAAGGAAAAGGATATTGAAGAGGTGAAACTAGATTTACTTTGGATGGCTTCCTATGATCAAGGATCCAAGCTGTAAGTTTAACGTTTCAAATCATTGATCAATTATTTGTCAAATTATTTTTAGCCCATAAAGCTAATGAATAGTATATTATAGCTTGTTATTTTGCTGATTATTATTTTATATGGATTGATAATGATTTTTATTCCATTTTTAATGGTTAGCCGGCCCTTACAATTATAAGATTTTAAGATACCTCAGTTTAGGTGGACATTATATGATTAAAAATTTAAATCTTAGTCAACTAGGTGAAGACATTAAATGTACCCTTAAATAGGACAAACTTTATAAAATAAAGTTTGAATGTATATTTTGCGCTTGAATATCTATATTTATATAATTAGATTTTTTCATGATGTGTTGAAAGATTGGATGGATTTACCACGGTTTGGGAAAGAGTATATTGAAGGTGTCCAAAGCTTTTAAGACTTTGCTTTCTCAGTTGGAGATCCCCAAGGAGAAGAAATTCAATGTCCTAGTGCGAAATGTTGCAATATTTATTGGTATCAAAGACACGTGGTATATGATCATCTAATATGCTATGGATTTGTTGAAGGTAATAGGAGATGGATTAATCATGGGGAACCAATCATCCCATTAATGTTGATAGTCTGATGGATGGGAAGGTACTATAATGATGATATTGATGGGTTGTTGCGTAATAAATTCGGAGATGTGGCACAAGTTCAGGGACAAAATGAAGGCCTGAATGAATATACAAAAATGTTTTATAACTTGGCCAAGAACTATATCTGGGGTGTAAAAGATTCTTGAGATTATCATTCACCATCCATCTCTACTTGTTGAAGTGTTTACGTGGATGGAGCAATGCATTTTTCACTTCCCCTTTAGAGTTATTAAAAGAAGCTATGCGTGATTTGAACATTCCTACTTCTTTTAATAAAACCAAAACTATGGTTAAAGACTTAGGTCTTGACTATGAAAAGATCAATGCATGTCCCAATGACTGAATGTTATATCGAGGCAAGCATATAAATGACTCATCTTGCTATGTTTGTAGAGCTTCTCGATATAACAAATATCCTGCTGTAGATAACGAACTTGATCCTTCTAAAAAGCCTCATAAGGTTGCTATTAAAACTATAAGGTATTTCCCTTTAATTCCTAGATTTAAAAGGCTTTTTATGTGCTCAAGGACAGCAGATACGTTGAGGTGGTATGGTGAGGGGCGTTGTAAAGACGGGAAGTTAAGGCATCATGTTGATGGCCAATCATGGAAAGACTTTAACAGCCTCCATCCTTCGCATAAGATTCTTGCAATTTAAGACTTAGTTTAGTAAGAGACGGGTTCAATTCATGTCGAACCATAAGCATATCTCATAGCACATGGCCAGTTGTCTTAATGGTGTATAATTTGCCTCCTTGGATGAGCATGAAGCCAGAATATTACATGTCTTCTTTACTTTTACATAAACCACGATCACCTAGCAACGACATTGATGTTTATCTACAGCCATTGATAGAAGAGTTAAAGGAGCTATGGGAGTTAGGGGTAGAAACATATAATTCTTCCATAAATGAAACTTTTCAAATGCGGGCAGCTCTTTTATGGACAATTAATGACTTCTTGCATATGCTATGCCATCTGGTTGGAGTACAAAAGGGAAGTTGGCTTACCCCTGTTGCAATTATGAGACTTCTTCTTGCTATTTGAAACATAGTCTCAAGATGTGCTATATGAATCATTAGATGTTTTTACCCATGGATCGTCCATGGAGGTCAAACAAAAGATCTTTTAATGGAAAAACAGAATTTAGGCCTCCACCACAATTGTTGAAAGGAATAGATGTATTTGATGTGCTCCAAAGTGTGGACAATGCTTTTGGTGAGAAGTAAAAAAAATCAAATCAAGGCCCATGGAAGAAAAGGTCAATATTTTTCGAATTACCTTGTTGGCAGCTCAACATGTTTAGGCACAACCTTGATGTCATGAACATAGAGAAGAACATAGTTGATAACATAATTGGTACTCTTTTGGATAATCTTGGAAAGACAAAGGACCATGCAGGTGCTCATTTTGACCTAAAAGAGAGGGTATTAGAAAGAATCTCCAGCCAAAAGATACAAAAGGATGGTAAAATAATGAAGTTTGCGAAAGCATGCTTCTCAATGACTGCTGGGGAGAAATCAATCTTTTGTGGCTTTTTGAAGATAGCAAAACTTCCTGATGGTAGTGCTTCCAACATTTCTCGCTGTGTACAACTTGCTAAAAGAAAAATATTTGGTTACAAGACCCATGATGCTCATTTTTCGTTGCATTACTTGTTACAAATACCAATCAAAAGCATACTTCCTAATCAAGTTGCTATTTTTTTGGTTCGTCTATGTTCCTTCTTTCATCGTTTATGTCAAAAAGTTATCACTTTGGAAAAGATAAATTGTTTAGAAGAAGAGATTGTTCAGACATTGTGCCAATTGCAGAGAATTTTTTCACCTAGCTTTTTTGATATAATGGTTCACTTGCCTGTTCATTTAGCAAATGAGGTGAGGTTAGGTGGTCCAATTCAGTTTCAATGGATGTATCCCATTGAAAAATATATGTGTACATTGAAGTCATATGCTCGCAACAGAAGTTGTCCAGAAGGGTCAATTGCCGAGGCATATTTGGTTGAAGAGTGTTTGACCTTTTGTTCAAGGTATTTGCATGAAGGTGTGCACATAAGATTCAATAGAAGACCTCAAAACAATAATGAATATTGTTCAAATGAAGTGCAAACTTCTAATTTGTTCTCAAACAAAGGATGTTCTTTAGGTGAGAAAATGGGGAACCCATTTATCATAGATGACAAATTAAAAAGCCAGCTCCATGCATACATATTGAATAATCGTGATGAGATTGAAGAATATATTAGGTACTTTAGCTTGTAACAATCCTTTTATTTAATCAATTCTTAGATTATTGATTAACTTTCTTTTACTAACAAATAAAAATGTATGTCGACTTTAGAGAGCATGAGCATCAAATTGATAATCAAGAACAGAGATTGAAGTGGAGCAAAGCCAAAAATTATAGTCAAAACTACTCTCAATGGTTTGAAACTCGTGTGATTAAAGAGGATGTACCCGATTGGATAAAAGAATTGTCTAGAGGATCAAATATGATTGCAAAAAGATATTCTGGCTTTCTTGTCAATGGATATAGGTTCCATACTATGCAACGTGATGGAAGACGATAGACACAGAATAGTGGTGTCACTGTAGTGGCATTAACTACAAGTTTTGCTAGCTCAAAGGATCAAAATCCAATTGAAGCAGATATAACTTATTATGGCAGACTAATTGATATAGTTGAGTTAGATTATTATGGCCATTTTAAGGTTGTGTTATTTAGGTGCCACTGGTATGTAGTTAAAGAAGATATCTATAGTTTTACATATGTCCACTTCAATAAGAAATGCTACGAGGAAGAGCCTTTTGTGCTAGCATCTCAAGCACACCAATGCTTTTATGTGCAAGATTCATACAATCAAGAGAAGCATTATGTTATGAAAACAATCCTAAGAGACTTATTTAACATAATTGGCCCAAATCTGATTCCCGCCAAATTTATGCAAATAAGCCATGTGAAGAAATGATGATGGCGAAGTTGATTTGGTGAGGAATGATGTACCAGTAACCATTATTGATATGAATTCACAAATGTTTCTTGTCCAACATGAAATAGCATCAGAATAGGAGTTTGACTCTCAGGACACATCATGAGATTGCTATTTACTTATTATAAAATTTTTGATACAATTTTAAATCTATTATTTGCCTTTGGAATTCATTTTTCTAAAAACTTTTATTTGTATGATTGGTGATTATCACATTTCTAGGCTAGTTCATTTTCTTATACTATTGTGTTACAATTTATTTTTCTTGTGGCCATCACTAAATTAACATTTGTCATGTTCTTGCAGGCCCAAGGACTTGCAATGATTGTTTAATGGGAGATAAATAATTGGTGAATAATTTTTCATCTATAGAATACTAGCAAAAGAGTTAATTTATCTTAATTTTTTTAGTTTTGGTAATTTGTCTTAGTATTGAAGTTTTGAGCCTTCCATCTATAGAATGCATTAAATGCCTAGTTTTTCCTTACTCTTTCTATCATCTACTTTATCTTCCAAATTTAATTAGTTTAGAATATACCTCATTTGATACTCTTGTAAGGTCCCTGTCTATAGACAATTATATGTTAGAGGGAATATGGTATTTGAAAATATTACAATATTAATTTAATCTAATGTATTTTCATTACAAAATAAATTTTAATTATATATCTAAAATAGCTTCAAAAATATAAGTTTTCTTCATGACTCTGTGAAGGCAACGTAGTGTAGGAGATAATGGAATGAAAATAATAACAAAAAAAATTATCTTTTTACTTGTGTCCAATGCATAATCAATCTTCACTTTTCCATCTTTTACTTTTCTATTTCACTAGTTACTGATCTGACTTTGATACTACCGAAGTGTTTTTTGCATTTTTGGTTTTTTGGTGGTCAACATCCTTTTAGCCAGCTATATGTTTGAGTAAAATAAGGAGAATTTGGCTTAGATTTCAAAGGTTAAAATTCTCATTCAAGTGTTTGACCATGGCTTACGAAATTTGCTTGTCTCTAGCTCTCACATCCATAATGAACATACATGTTTCTCCATTATTAGGAGTTTCTAAGGAAAAGATTAAAGTTGTCCAAAATTAGAATGCAAAGAATATACATGTCCAGGTAGGCAAATAGTTTAGTTGCACCTATTTTTGGCTCACAAAATCCAATTAAATATATGCAATTCAATATGCTTAGAGTTCACAGAAATGATTCTGATAACTCCCCATAGTGAGTTATTTTGGTTCTATTTTATTTAAATTTAGGCTTTGGTTACATGAATTTACCTGGGCATTTTAGTTTATTTTAGTTGGTTACTTTGATTTAGGTTTTGTTCTAGTTTGTTTGTCATTTTCTTATATTTTTGTTAGTTATTTATGTTTTCATTATGTCTCAATTAGGTACAAGCATTCAAGTGGAAGAGGAATTCAAATGGAGTCTTAAGCAGTCCTTTTTGTCGGATTTCAAGACCATGTCACAAGATAAAATTCATATCTAGCTCTCTAGAAGTCAACTTGACATGATTTAGAATTCTTTGGAAAGATGAGAAAGATATCTCCAACTTTGTTGTTGAGAACTTTTCTGGATTCTCAAGTCTTCTAGTAGAAAAAGGCAAAACAAAATTGAAGTTGTATTTTATCTCTAATGCTATCAAACCTAACCATTCATCAGGATTTTGACTATATCTTGAGGTACAAAAGTCCAATTGAGGTGGTTCTTGTCACGTTGGAAAGCTTACTCAAATATCTACAACTGCTATTTCTATTTGATAGCAAATTCCAACTATTTTGATCTTTATTGAGCTTGGAAGTGAGCAAAAGAGCTAAATCTGCAGAGTTGCTGTAACACCCTAATAGTTCTATTCTATGCTTAAGTTATATTGTGGAATTATTAGTTATTATTTTTGCTTGCAGAACTAACATTACCTCTTAGAAATTACTTTTTTAAACGAAAATAGGGGTAGATTTTTTTTTTGAACAAAACAAATAAACCGTTTTCGAAATCGAGAGCCATGAGCGCATCGTAAACATATAATACAAACGTTGCTATCTCATACATATATCGCATTTAACATAAATAGAAGCATTGAGAATAACCACAATCTTAGATAAAGATAACATTCATTCCATAGTCATCCCATAGTTAATATAATACTAATAATAGTAGCAGTCATACACAATGATAACAGTGGATCCGATACCTACTGTTGGCCCTACAAAATAACCTAACGAAATACATGATAAAAGGAAATACATAAGGAATCCCAATCCATCCATACATGCCAAATGAAAATAATAACTCTCACTATAACCAAAAAAGGGTTATCCTCATGGTCAGCTCCGCATGCAAATCAACACCTCACTCATCTGGTGGGAGGTAGTCGCTCCTGAATCCACCGGGAAGAATATCACCACGTCCCCCTCCTCGAGCACGACCACGCCCACAAGGCACGACATGAGTACGAATGAACCAGTGATCGCGAACCGAGGGTGGAGTGTGATGAGGGGCTGCGGAAGAAGAAGAAGAATCGGACGACAGGTGAATCACGGACGGGAAGGAAGGCTTAAATGGGTCCGTCTCCACGCGGTAGCTCGGATAGAACGGTTCCAAAGGATCGGAATCCATCGAAATTGTCAGTGTCAGGCGGGTGTCTGAGTCGGAATCTCCATCAGTGGGGTACCTCAGAGGATGGAAAGGCGAGCGAACGTCATCCATAGTGATGTCCTCGATCGGGTCATGAGGGCGGAAAAACGGATTTATCACGGATGCACGGAACTAGCGGCTAGGAATATGTAGACCCGCATCACTACCTGAGTAGTCAGCACAGATGCATTCAGCACCAGGTCAAAGTGCCAATGCATCACCGAAAACTCAATGAAAATCACTATCATGCTTGATGCTGGCATACTCTGAAGATGACACAGAAATGTAGGAGCGAGAAATACTAAATTTCTCAATAGGATCGTGACTAGACAAAGACAGTGTTATCGTCATTGTCCCATCCACTTCGGGTTTAATATAAAAACAATAGATAGATATCGGTTCAATTTTGATAGTTTTTAGAAAACATAAATCTCGAAGCGGGTTACTTTTAACTTTATCATCATATCCATAGTGTCATACATAGGTATACAGGCTAACATACATAATGCACATAAGGGATATAATAGCATGCATGACTATGCAACTCATCATCTTGACCATGGGCCTACATTAACTTTCATTTTTAGCATGTGCTTAACATTCTTTACTTTCCTTTGAAATAGACTGCTTTTGGACATGAGCTCAATCCGTGACTGTCATCATGCAGTACTAACCAAATCAGACTAAGCCAATATTGGTTACCTCTAAGTTGGAGGGTCCTCCATGTCACCCTTGCCTCTCTCATAGAGGCTCCTTAAGTCTTTGTGGATCGTCATCTTTCACTTCCCTTACCGAAGTGATTGAAGGGTCATATCCTATTATTCTTTTCTTATCATTATACTTTACATACATAATACTTCTTTGACTAGACACATATAATGATATGACTAAGTCCATAATTTTGATGGAAATCCGGCAGCATAACGGCTAGACCGGAGCTTCTCCAAAATGTCAATCATAAACTTTCAACCAACAGTTCATCATATTTATATTATATCATCACACTCATCATTCAATCATGAGACAAAGCTCAATCAAACTCATCATTCATTATACCGAATGGCATCAACCATTCATACCCTAAAGGGGCTTATAGTTGTGTTTTTCTTTGCGAAAAATATTATGAATCATCATATGATTTCTCTTGGTTACCATGAGAGAATAACATAATTAGGAAATGTGTTTGTGGTCTTTTAGTTACTTAGCTCTCATATGAAATTATTCTTTACTTTAGTTCATGTCTTATGGGACACTTATTCAAATTAGTTAAGTTAAATGATTGTTTCCTTTCCTTGAGATAGTGCCCTTAGTGATTTCTAGGTTCATGGTATGCTCAGAGGCCCTAATCATACTTCTGTTCCCAAGGAGTTCGAGATTCCTCTAATCTTTGGGTCATGACAACGCATAACCACATTATGAACCCAACAACACCATGTTCACTAATCACCAAGGGTGATTTTTAACTTATTCCCGTTACAAAGTTTTAAACTTTTACTAATAACATACCAAGGTTTTTACCTTAAACATTATTAAAGTTATCATTCTTTATAAAGTAGTCATAAAGTTTTATTCTTTATGAAAGTAAGTGCCTTTGACATTAAGCTTTTATATTAAGATTGGATCTTTATGAAATAATGATACAAGTTACTAGCTTTTTAAATAAAAAGTCTTGTTCTTTATGAAAGTTGACTCATTTAATTATTCTAGGACTATCAAGGTCTCAACTTTATGACTTAAAGTTGTCTCTACATTAAAAAAGTTCCTACTTTATCAATTAGTAATATGAAACATTGACTTCAAGGTTAAAAAGTCTTGATCTTCATAAAAGTTAACACCTTTTTGCATTGTTTTGGTTTAAGATCTAAACTTTATGAATTAAATGTTATAAAACAACACTTTTATGACTAAAAGGTCTCATTCTTGATTAAAGTTTGAAACTTTATAAAAGGTCTTTTCTTTAAGGTTTGATTTCTAAGACATAAAGTAACAAGATATCATTTTATAACTCAAAAAGGCTTGTTATTCTAAAAAGCTTAGACTTTTACATGTATCTTTATCTTCAAAATAAAATAAAAGAAGACTTTATGATGGCACTAAAACTTGCGTCACTTTTTGTGCATCAAGAAGCAAACTTTTTAAAGTTTAAAGCTTTTAGAATGTTCATAGTCTTATCAAATCATGAAAACATAAAAAGATGAAGCTTTTCTAATCATCAACTCATCATAAGAAAATGAACAACTTTAAGCAAGGCACCATCAAGAACATTCAAGAACATATTTGGCCAAAAGTAGAAACTTAAGAACACTTGAAGAATCACAAGAACATATTTTTCTAAAAGTAGAAATTTAAGAGCACTTGAAGAACAACAAGAACATATTTTGCCAAAAATGGAAACTTTTGCTCTTGAAGAGCATAAAGGATCTTTTCAAGTTTTCACTTAGAGATCTTGGTCATGAAAGAACCAAGCTCCAAGCTTTCTTGAGCAAACAAAATGAAAAAGATGAAGATCACTACCTCCTTATCAAAATGGTGCTACAACAAGGAAGGAGAAGAAGAAGATGATGGCTCTTCTTGGTGATGATGGTGGTAGTTTTGGCTTGGAGGAGGGAGAAGCTCTTGAGATATTGTAAAAACGTAGGTTGTAGTATTTTGATCTTGTCTCCAAAGACCCAAAGATGAGGTCTTTGAAGGGTTAAGTGAGTGGTTTTGGGTGGTAGTGGTGGAGAAAAGAAGAAGAATGAAGAAGAAGAAAAGGAAATATAGAGAGAGGTTAGAGAGTTTAAGAACTTTAGAGAGAGAATGAGAAGTTGAAAATGAAGTGAATGTGTGTGTGTGTGTGCATGGAGTGGCCGAAACTTGTAATGGCATGAGGAGAGATATTTTTGCTTCACTTTGTGTTATCTTGTGTTAATTAGTGATTAAGGGGACAAATGGGATGATGGAGAGACAAAGCATGGTCAAACTCTTACATAAAGTAGTCTTGTCTAATGCTTTTTGCTTAAGTGACATCACTCTCTACTTTATTGTCTAGTCGGCTAAATTTGAATTTAATCATGTGATTAAGTGCTCATACAACTTAATTAAGATGATTAAGCAAGGATTAGTGATTAATACACAAGAACATGATTAACAAAAATTAGTCTTGCAATTAAGCTTAAGTAACCTTAATTAAACTCGATTAAGCTAATTAAGGGCGATTAGTACTTAATTAAGCTATAAAGGCTCTGACTCGCTTAATTAGAGATTATCTAATCTCCATTGAGTATTCTTTTGACTCTTCTCATCCGAGTTAACCCCTTAATTAAGCCTTAATCTCATAATTTTTTCTTAAATGCCTAATTACTCAGGATTACTGAGGTAATTTAGCACGACATGAAATTGAGGATGTTACAGTTGCCATTTTAGATGCTTGCTCTATCGTGAGACCCCGCGCTCAAGTATGGATTGCGCTCCAGCATGTGACCCCACGCTCGAGCGTAGCCTTAAACAGAGAGAATAAGTCTATGGTGCAGTGTAACACCTTACTAACTTAATGTTATGCTTAAATCATAGCATTAAATTGGATAGGTTGCATTGCCATGTTAGTATTCCGTCTATAGCAGTATTTATTATATTATATTATCTTTTTCTCTGATATATATATGTATATATTTGACGTGTAACACCCTAATAGTTCCATTCTATACTTAAGTCATATTGTGGAATTACTAGTTGTTACCTTTGCTCGCGGAACTAACATTATCTTTTATAAATTACTTTTTAAACGAAAATAGGGGTAAATTTTTTTTTTCAATAAAACAAGTAAACTGTTTTTGAAATCGAGAGCCATGAGCGCATCATGAACATGTAATACAAACGTCACTATCCCATACATACATCGCATTTAACATACATAGAAATCATAAGAATAACCACAATCTTAGATGAAGATAACATTCATTTCATAGCCATCACATAGTTAATGTAGTAGTAGTAATAGCAGCAGTCATACACAATGATAGCAATGGGTCCGATACCTACTATCGGCCCTACAAAATAACCTAACGAAATACATGATAAAAGAAAATACATAAACAATCCCATACACCCATACATGCCACAAGAAAAATGATAACCCTAGCTACAACCAAAAGGGGGTATCCTCATGCTTGGCTCCACATGTAAGTCCACATCTCACTCATTTGGTGAAAGGTAGCCATTCTCGAACCCACCAGGAGGAATATCACCGCGTCCTCTTCCTCGAGCACGGCCACGCCCATGAGGCATGGCACGAGCACGGATGAACCCGCGACTGCAAATCGGGGGTGGTGTGTGACGAGGGGCTGCGGAAGAAGAAGACGAGTTGGACAACAGATGGGTCCGTCTCCACATGATAGCTCGGATGAGAAGGCTCCAAAGGATCTGAATCCAACGAAACTGTCGGTGTCAGGCGGGTGTTCGAATCGGAATCTCCATCAGTGGGGTACCTCGGAGGATGAAAGGGCGGGCAAACGTCATCCATATTGATGTCCTTGAATGGCTCATGAAAGCGGAAAAACGGACTCATCATGGGTACACGGAACTGGCGGCTATGGAACATGTACACCCGCATCGCTGCCTGAGCAGTCAGCACAGATGCATTCAACATCGGGTCGAAGTGCCAATGCATCACGGGAAACTCAATGAAGATCACCACCGTGCCCGGCGCCGACATCCTCTGAAGACGACACGGAAATGTAGGAGTGAGAAATACTAAATTTCTCAGTAGGATCGTGACTAGGCAACACAGTTTAATTATAAAAGCGGTGGACAGATATACATTCAATTTTAAGGATTTTGAAAACTTAAACTCTGAAGCGGGTTGCTTTTAAACTTAACATCATAACTACATCATCATAATCTAACATACATATTGAAGGATAGAGTAAACATTTAGAATGCAAATGGGCACATAAGTACATGCAAGGACATGCATCATCATAGACTTAACCATGGTTATGCTTTTGACTTTACTTTCATTTTTAGTACGTGCTTAACATTCTTTACTTTCCTTTGAAATAGACTTCTTTTGGACATGAGCTCATTCCGTGACCATCGTCACGCAGTACTAACCAAATCAGATTAAGCCGATATTGGTTACCTCTAAGTTGGAGGGTCCTCCATGTCACCCTTGCCTCCCTCATAGAGGTTCCTTGAATCTTTGTGGATCGCCATCTCTCACTTCCCTTACCGAAGTGATTGAAAGGTCATGTCCCATTAATTCTTTGTTTATCATTATACTTTACATGCATAATACTTCTTTGACTAGACACATGCAATGATATGACTAAATCCATAATTTTGATGGAATCCGACAGCATAACGGCAAGACCGGAGCTTCCCCAAAATGCCAATCATAAACTTTCAACCAACAGTTCATCATATCTATATCATATCAGCATACTCATCATTCAATCATGAGACAAAGCTCAATCAAACTCATCATTCATCATGCCGAATGGCATCACCCATTCATATCCTAAAGGGGTTTATAGTTGTGTTTTTCTTTGCGAAGAATATTATGAATCATTATATGATTTCTCGTGGTTACCCATGAGAGAATCACATAGTTAGGACATATGTTTGTAGTCTTTTAGTTACTTAGTCCTTGTATGAAAGTATTCTTTACTTAAGTACATGTCTTATGGAACACTTGTTCAAATTAATTAAATCATGTGATTGTTTCCTTTCTTTGGGATAGTGCACTTAGCGATTCCTAGGTTCATGGTATGCTCGGAGGCCCTAATCATACTTCTGTTCCCAAGGAGTTCGAGATCCCTCTAATCCTTGGGTCATGACAACGCATAACCACATCATGAACCCAACAACACCAATGTTCACTAATCACCAAGGGTGACTTTTAACTTATTCAAGTTACAAAGTTTTAAACTTTTACTAATAACATACCAAAGTTTTGCCTTAAACATTATTAAAGTTGTCATTCTTTATAAAGTAGTCATAAAATCTTATTCTTTATGAAAGTAAGTGCCTTTGACATTAAGCTCTTATCTTAAGATTGGATCTTTATGAAATAATGATACAAGTTACTAACTTTTTGAATAAAAAGTCTAATTCTTTATAAAAGTTAACACCTTTTTGCATTGTTTTGATTCAAGATCAAAACTTTATGAATTAAATATTACAAAACAACACTTTTTTGAGTTAAAGATTTCATTCTTGATTAAAGTTTGAAACTTTATGAAAAGTCTTTTCTTAAAGGTTGGATTTTCTAAGACATAAAGTAACAAGATATCATTTCATAACTCAAAAAGGCTTGTTCTTCTAAAAAGCTTAGACTTTTTCATGTATCTTTGTCTTCAAAATAAAACAAAAAAAAGCTTTATGATGGCACTAAAACTTGTGCCACTTTTTGTGCATCAAGAAGCAAGCTTTTTAAAGTTTAAAGCTTTTAGAATGTTCATAGTCTTATCAAATCATGAAAACATAAAAAGGTGAAGCTTTTCTATTCATTCACTCATCATAAAATGAAAGGAACAACTTTAAGCAAGAGAACAATAAGAACATATTTTTCCAAAAGAATACATGAAGAACATCAAGAATATATTTTTCCAAAAGAGGAAACTTAAGAACATATGAAGAACATCAAGAACACTTAAGAACACATCAAGAACATCAAGAACACATTTTTCAAAAGAGGAAACTTAAAAACACATGAAGAACATCAAGAACACATTTTACTAAAAATGAAAACTTTGGCTCTTGGAGAGCATAAAGGATCTTCTCAAGCTTTCACTTAGAAATCTTGGTCATGAAAGAACCAAGCTCTAAGCTTTCTTGAGTGAAAAAAATGAAAAAGATGAAGATCACTACTTTTCTTGAAGATGGCGCAAAAACAAGAGAGGAGGAAGAAGAAGATGATGACTCCTCTTGATGATGATGGTGGCGGTTTTGCAAGAAGGAAGGAGAAGCTCTTGAAATCTTGTGGAAATGGAGGTTGTAGTGTTTTGATCTTTTCCCCGAAGACCCAAAGATGATGTCTTTGAAGGGCTAAGTGAGTGGTTTAGGGTGGTGGTGGTGGAGAAAGGAAGAGGAAGATGAAGAAGATGAAGAAGTGTTTAGAGAGAAGTTGGAGAATTTGGCATGAAGAGAGAGAATAAGATGAGTGAAAATGAAAATGGATGAGGGAGGGAGGGAGGAAAGTGGCGTCCTACATTAAAGGAGGGAAAGTGAGATATTTTGCTTAATTTTATGTTAATTAAGGTTTAAGGGGACAAATGGGATGATATGGAGACAAAGCATGGTCAAACTCTTATATAAAGTAGTCTTGTCTAATGCTTTATGCTTTTATGACATCACTCTTTACTTTATTGTCTAGTTGACTAAATTTGAATTTAATCATGTGATTAAGTGCTCATACAACTTAATTAAGGTGATTAAGCAAAGATTAGTGATTAACACACAAGAACACGATTAACAAAAATTAATCTTATGATTAAGCTTAATTAACCTTAATTAAACTCCAGTAAGCTAATTAAGGGCAATTAGCACTTAATAAAGCTATAAAGGCTCTGACTCGCTTAATTAGAGAATATCTAATCTCGATTAAGCATTCTTTTGACTCCTCTCACCCGAGTCAACCCCTTAATTAAGCCTTAATCTCATAATTTCCCATTAAGTGCCTAATTACTCAGGGTTACTGAGGTAATTTAGCATGACATGAAATTGAGGATGTTACATTTCTCCTCACCTTAAAAAGAATTTTGCCCACAAAATTCATTACCTGTAAACAAATTCAGATATTCGTTATTCATTTCGGCCTCTAGCTCCACGTATATTCTTCCATATTCCCTCTACCCCAAGCCACCTTGACCAAGGGTATCATCTTACTCCTCAGCTATTTTGCCCCACGATCCACGATCCGAGATGGCGGTGGATTGAAAGTTAGGTCCTCCCTTAACTGTACACATTCAGGCTCAAGTAGATGACTAGGATTGGAGTGGTATTTTCTCAATTGAGACACATGGAAGACATGGTGAAGATTTGACAAATTAGGAGGTAAGGCTATTTGGTAAGCAACTAACTCGACACGTTTTAAAATTTGAAAAGGGCCAAGGAAATGGGGGCTCAACTTTTTGACCTTCATAGCTCTACCTATACCAGTCGTAGGAGTGATTTTCAAGAACACATGTTCTCCTTCTTGGAACTCTAGAGGCTTTCTCCTCTTATCCGTATAACTCTTTTGACGGCTCTGAGCCGTAAGAATTTTGTCCCTAGTCCTTCTTATTTGCTCAGTGGTCTGCCTCACAAGATCTGGTCCTAATAGGCTTTGCTCACCCGGTTCACACCAACACAGGGGTGATTGACACTTCCTTCCATACAAAGCTTCATAGGATGACATACCAATACTTGCATGATGGCTATTGTTATAGGCAAACTCAATCAAAGGTAAGTATTTGTCCCAACTTCCTCGGTTGTCCAACTCACAAGCTCTCAGCATATCCTCCAAAGTTTGAATAGTCCTCTCTGACTATCCATCTGTCTGGGGGTGATAAGCTATACTTAGGCAAAGCTTCGTCCCAAATACCTTTTGTAAAGCTCCCCAGAATCTAGAGGTAAACCTCGGGCCCCTATCTGAGATTATGGTTGAAGGTACATCATGCAATCTTACTATCTCTTGAACATACACCTAGGCTAACTTTTCCAAAGGATAAGTAGCTCAAATGGGCAAAAAGTGAGCAGACTTGGTTAATCTGTTAACAATTACCCATATCGCATCGAAAACAACTTGTGTTTTGGGTAAACCCATCACGAAGTCCATAGAGATGCTTTCCCATTTCCATTCTAGGATCTCCAATCATTGCAATATACCATAGGGTTTTTGGTGTTCAATCTGTACTTTCTGGCAGACTAAACACTTGCCTATCAACTCCACAACATCCCTCTTCAATCCTGGCCACCAGAACATCTTCTTAACATCTTGATACATCTTTGTCACACCAGGGTATATGGTGAAATGGCTCTTATGAGCCTCCTCCAAAATCCTTCTTCGGAGCTCACCACTTGTGGGTACACATACTCTTCCTTCAAATTTCCATAGTCCATCTGTACCTTTCACAAAACCCTTCAACTTTCCTTCTTTCACCAACACTAGGGTTTTCAAGAACTCCTTTTCCTCGCCTTGGGCTTGAGCAATTTGATTCTTGAAATCACTCGTCACCCTAATCTGATTCAATCTTATACTATGGGGGGTCAACACAACTCCAAGGTTAAGGTCTCTAAAACTCCTTACTAGCTCATCCTCCTTGACCATCATCCATGACACATGCAAGGATTTCCGACTTAATGCATCAACCACCACATTGGCCTTCCCAGGATGATAGTTCAACCCAAAAACATAATCCTTGAGAAACTCCATCCATCTCCTTTGCCTCATATTCAACTCCTTTTGATCAAAGAGATACTTTAAGCTCTTATGATCAGAGAACACCTCGAACCTCACACCATATTGATAATACCTCCATATCTTCAGGGCAAACACTACAACTGCTAATTCCAAATCATGGGTTGGGTAGTTCACTTCGTGAGGCTTTAACTGTCTAGAGGCATAAGCCACTACATTCCTATTCTGCATCAAGACACAACCTAAACCTCTCCCAGAGGCATCATAGTAAACCTCGAACGGTCCACTAGGGTCCGGCAAGACTAATACTAGGGTTGAGGTTATCTTACCTTTTAGCTCTTGAAAGCTCTTCTCACAGTCCATTATCCACACAAACGAGGCATCCTTCCTTGTCAACTTGGTTAAGGGTAAGGATATCTGGGAAAACCTTTTTATAAACCTGTGGTAGTAACCGGCTAAACCTAAGAAACTCCGTATCTCAGTTACTGAGCTTGGCCTTTCCTAATTCATCACTGCCTCAACCTTACTTGGGTCCATAGTAATACCCCCTTGTGACACCACATGCCCTAAGAACTTTACTTCCTCCATCCAAAATTCACACTTACATAGCTTGGCATAAACCTTCTTTTCCCTCAAGATCCTTAACAGAACCCTCAAATGTTCTTCATGTTCCTCCCTCGTTCTCGAATAGATGAGAATATCATCTATGAAAACAACTACACACTTTTCTAAATAGGGTCTAAAGATCCTGTTCATATAATCCATGAAAACAGTCGGAGCATTAGTCAATCCAAATGACATCACCGTGAACTCATAATGTCCATACCTTGTCCTGAAAGCCGTCTTAGGTATATCCTCCTCCTTTACCCTTATCTAATGATACCCAGACCTCAGATCAATCTTAGAGAACACAGCTGCACCTCGCAGTTGGTCCATGAGGTCATCTATCCTAGGCAAAGGATACTTGTTTTTAGCAGTCACTTTGTTTAATTGCCTATAATCCACACATATCCTCATACTACCATCCTTCTTTTTTACAAATAATACCGGGGCTCCCTAAGGTGAAGCACTAGGTCTTACAAACTTCTTCTCCAATAATTCTTCCAATTGTCCCTTCAACTCTGACAACTCCATTAGGGACATCCTATAGGGTGCTATAGAGATTGGCGCAGTACCCGGCACCAACTCTATAAAAAACTTGATTTCCCTCTCCGGGGGAAACTCGGGTATGTCATCAGGAAACACAACGGGGTATTCCTTGACTATGGGGACCTCATCCAATACTTGCTCGAGTTCCACTTCACTTGCCATAAGAAGAACATATCCCTGATCATCCAACTCACTACTTCCTACCTTAATAGAGTTCAAAAACAAACTAACAGGCTCCACGGGCTTAACAGGTATACGGGGAAGAACAATAGATTTTTTAGAGCAATTTATCATAGCATGGTTAGCCAAAAGCCAATCCATGCCTAGAATCAAATCCAAACCAGACGAAGGCAAGCAAATCAAATTCGCTACAAAAGACCTACCATCAATTTGGAATCGACAACTCAAGCAACAATGACAAGTCTTAACTGGTTTCCCAGCAGGAGTAGAAACAATTAACATATAGGGCAATTCGGCACAGATAATCCTAATCTATCTACACAATCATGAGAAATAAAGGAGTATGTAGCTCCAGAATCATACAGCATAGTTAAGGTCCTACCATTAACCTCGTACTTACCTTGGATCAGATTGACGGACTGAGTAACCTCTTCAGCATTAAGGGCATAGACCCTTCCTTGGTGTTGGGGCTTGTTGGTAGGGGACAACAGCTTGACAGTGCAGTCTCTAGCCATATGTGCAGGCTTTCCGCATCGAAAACAAGCATTCTGGCCAGCTAAATATGGGCATCCTCCATGATGTTTGCCACACTTAGGGCAGGCTTGACCATTCGCTGGCTTGGGTGAATTCCTAGTAGGCTTCTAGGGTTGCTTTCCTTTGAAAGCTCTACCTTGAAATGGTCTCCTTGGGGGTTGGGGCTTGAACTTCTGCCCTTGTGGTGCCATCTTCTTCTTGTAGGCTGCGGACCTAGCCACAGACAGCTTGCGGTTGCAATCCTCCACCAAACGGCACTTGTTGATGAGTGCAGTATAGTCACAGATCTCCATGGGTTCTACAGGTGCCAATATCTCCTCACGTAATCCCCCTTCAAACTTCACACTTTTCCAGCGCTCATCCGGGTTCCCTTGATAAATTGTCGATAACTTGCATAGCTCCTCAAACTTGGCCGTATTCTCGACAACATTCATGGTCCCTTGACGTAGACTCATGAACTCCAGCTCCTTTGCATTCCTTACGGATGTGGGAAAATACTTCTCATAAAAGTTCGTCTTGAAAACCTCCTAGGTGATGTGGGTTTGGGTTCCTCCCAAAAGCCTCTTTGTGCCTACCTACTAGAACTCGGCATCAGCTTCCAACGTATAGGTAGCAAAGGCTACCTTTTGCTCCTCGGTACAGGCTAACACCATAAAAATCTTCCCAATGGCCTTGATCCATTCGTCAGCTCGATCGGGGTTGTATGTTCCTCTGAAACTCGGCTGGTTTGCCTTTCGGAACTCAGAAAACTTGAGGTATTCAAGATTTACCTTAGCTCCTCCATTGTGCCCTTCGGGATTCTCCTTATCCCTTTGCTCCATTCGCTCCATCATGCGATGGGCAGCAGTAGCCTGCTCCCTCATGGCAGCAGCCATTTCACGGAGCGTCCCCATGACTTCCTCGGGACCTTCCAGCTGGCTATGAGGCCTACCACGTCTTCCTGAAGCCATTAGTTCTTGGTACACAAAATAGAAGACATTGAGTTGATTAGACTCAACATTTATGTTGACTGAACCAGCAACTAACCACATTCAAAACAGACGATCATGCACATCTAACTCCTACATCTCATCATACAGACGAGACTCAAAGCATGACTCAACTAACACGAATGCTTAAAAGCATAGTCAGTCCATCCCCAGGCTCTTCAAGGACGAACTATTCTGATACCAAAATATAACACCCTAATAGTTCCATTCTATGCTTAAGTCATATTGTGGAATTACTAGTTGTTACCTTTGCTCACGGAACTAACATTACCTTTTATAAATTACCTTTTAAATGAAAATAGGGGTTAATTTTTTTTTTTTGAATAAAACAATTAAACCATTTTTGAAATTGAGAGCCATGAGCGCATCGTCAACATGTAATACAAACGTCACTATCCCATACATACATCGCATTTAACATACATAGAAATCATAAGAATAACCACAATTTTAGATGAAGATAACATTCATTCCATAGCCATTGCATAGTTAATGTAGTAGTAGTAATAGCAGCAGTCATACACAATGATAGCAATGGGTCCGATACCTACTGTCGGCCCTACAAAAAAACCTAACGAAATACATGATAAAAGGAAATACATAAACAATCCCATACACCCATACATGCCACAAGAAAAATGATAACCCTAGCTATAACCAAAAGGGGCTATTCTCATGCTCGGCTCCACATGTAAGTCCACATCTCACTTATGTGGCGGAAGGTAGCCATTCCCGAACCCACCGGGAGGAATATCACCACGTCCTCCTCCTCGAGCACGGCCATGCCCACGAGGCACAGCACGAGTACGGATGAACCTGCGACTGCGAACCGGGGGTGGTGTGTGATGAAGGGCTGCAGAAGAAGAAGACAAGTCAGACGACAGACGGATCACAGACGGGTAGGAAGGCTCAGACGGGTCCTCTCCACATGATAGCTCAGATGAGAAGGCTCCGAAGGATCTGAATCCAACGAAACTGTCGGCGTCAGGCGGGTGTCCGAATCGGAATCTCCATCAGTGGGGTACCTCGGAGGATGAAAGGGCGGGCAAATGTCATCCATAGTGATGTCCTCGAACAGCTCATGAGGGCGAAAAAACGGACTCATCACGAGTGCACGGAACTGGCGGCTATGGAACATGTAGACCTGCATCGCTGCCTGAGCAGTCAGCACAAATGCATTCAGCACCGGGTCGAAGTGCTAATGCATCACCGGAAACTCATTGAAGATCACCACCGTGCCTAATGCTGGCATCCTCTGAAGACGACATGGAAACGTAGGAGTGAGAAATACTAAATTTCTTAGTAGGATCGCGACTAGACAACACAGTGTCATCGTCATCGTCCCAGCCACTTCGGGTTTAATTATAAAAGCAGTGGATAGATATACGTTCAATTTTAAGGATTTTGAAAAATTAAACTCCGAAGCGGGTTGCTTTTAAACTTAACATCATAACTACATCATCATAATCTAACATACATACTGAAGGATAGAGTAAATGTTCATAATGCAAATGGGCACATAAGTACATGCAAGGACATGCATCATCACAGACTTAACCATGGCTATGCTTTTGACTTTATTTCATTTTTAGTACGTGCTTAACATTCTTTATTTTCCTTTGAAATAGACTGCTTTTGGACATGAGCTCATTCCGTGATTGTCGTCACGCAATACTAACCAAATCAGACTAAGCCGATATTGGTTACCTCTAAGTTGGAGGGTCCTCCATGTCACCCTTGCCTCCCTCATAGAGGTTCCTTGAGTCTTTGTGGATCGCCATCTCTCACTTCCCTTACCGAAGTGATTGAAGGGTCATGTCCCATTGATTCTTTGCTTATCATTATACTTTACATGCATAATACTTCTTTGACTAGACACATGCAATGATATGACTAAGTCCATAATTTTGTGAAATCCCAAGCAAAGATAGCGGCTAGACCGGAGCTTCCCCAAAATGCCAATCATAAACTTTCAACCAACAGTTCATCATTTCTATATCATATCATCATACTCATCATTCAATCATGAGACAAAGCTCAATCAAACTCATCATTCATCATGCCGAATGGCATCACCCATTCATATCCTAGAGGGGTTTATAGTTGTGTTTTTCTTTGCGAAGAATATTATGAATCATTATATGATTTCTCATGGTTACCCATGAGAGAATCACATAGTTAGGATATATGTTTGTAGTCTTTTAGTTACTTAGTCCTTGTACGAAGGTATTCTTTACTTAAGTACATGTCTTATGGAACACTTGTTCAAATTAATTAAATCATGTGATTGTTTCCTTTCCTTGGGATAGTGCACTTAGCGATTCCTAGGTTCATGGTATGCTCGGAGGCCCTAATCATACTTCTGTTCCCAAGGAGTTCGAGATCCCTCTAATCCTTGGGTCATGACAACGCATAACCACATCATGAACCCAACAGCACCAATGTTCACTAATCACCAAGGGTGACTTTTAACTTATTCAAGTTATAAAGTTTTAAACTTTTACTAATAACATACCAAAGTTTTGCCTTAAACCTTATTAAAGTTGTCATTCTTTATAAAATAGTCATAAAGTCTTATTCTTTATGAAAGTAAGTGCCTTTGACATTAAGTTCTTATCTTAAGATTGGATCTTTATGAAATAATGATACAAGTTACTAGCTTTTTCAATAAAAAGTCTTGTTCTTTATAAAAGTTAACACCATTTTGCATTATTTTGGATCAAGATCAAAACTTTATGAATTAAATGTTACAAAACAACGCTTTTTGGACTTAAAGATTTCATTCTTGATTAAAGTTTGAAACTTTATGAAAGGTCTTTTATTAAAGGTTGGATTTTCTAAGACATAAAGTAACAAGATATCATTTCATAACTCAAAAAGGCTTGTTCTTCTAAAAAGCTTAGACTTTTTCATGTATCTTTGTCTTCAAAATAAAACAAAAAAAAGCTTTATGATGGCACTAAAACTTGTGCCACTTTTTGTGCATCAAGAAGCAAGCTTTTTAAAGTTTAAAGCTTTTAGAATATTTATAGTCTTATCAAATCATGAAAACATAAAAAGGTGAAGCTTTTCTAATGATTCACTCATCGTAAAAAGAAAGGAACGACTTTAAGCAAGAGAACAATAAGAACATATTTTTCCAAAAGAGGAAACTTAAGAACACATGAAGAACATCAAGAACACATTTTTCCAAAAGAGGAAACTTAAGAACACATGAAGAACATCAAGAACACATTTTACTAAAAATGAAAACTTTGGCCCTTGGAGAGCATGAAGGATCTTCTCAAGCTTTCACTTAGAAATCTTGGTCATGAAAGAACCAAGCTCTAAGCTTTCTTGAGTGAACAAAATGAAAAAGATGAAGATCACTACCTTTCTTGAAGATGGCGCAAAAACAAGAGAGAAGGAAGAAGAAGATGATGACTCCTCTTGATGATGATGGTGGCGGTTTTGCAAGAAGGAAGGAGAAGCTCTTGAAATCTTGTGGAAATAAAGGTTGTAGTGTTTTGATATTGTCTCCAAAGACCCAAAGATGAGGTCTTTGAAGGGCTAAGTGAGTGGTTTAGGGTGGTTGTGGTGGAGAAAGGAAGAGGAAGATGAAGAAGATGAAGAAGTGTTTAGAGAGAAGTTGGAGAATTTGGCATGAAGAGAGAGAATAAGATGAGTGAAAATGAAAATGGATGAGGGAGGGAGGGAGGAAAGTGGCGTCCTACATTAAGGGAGGGAGAGTGAGATATTTTGCTTAATTTTATGTTAATTAAGGTTTAAGGGGACAAATGGGATGATAGGGAGACAAAGCATGGTCAAACTCTTACATAAAGTAGTCTTGTCTAATGCTTTATGCTTTTATGACATCACTCTTTACTTTATTGTCTAGTTGACTAAATTTGAATTTAATCATGTGATTAAGTGATCATAAAACTTAATTAAGGTGATTAAGCAAGGATTAGTGATTAACACACAAGAACATGATTAACAAAAATTAATCTTACGATTAAGCTTAATTAACCTTAATTAAACTCGAGTAAGCTAATTAAGGGCGATTAGCTCTTAATTAAGCTATAAAGGCTTTGACTCGCTTAATTAGAGATTATCTAATCTCGATTAAGCATTCTCTTGACTCCTCTCACCCGAGTCAACCCCTTAATTAAGCCTTAATCTCATAATTTTCCATTAAGTGCCTAATTACTCAAGGTTACTGAGGTAATTTAGCACGGCATGAAATTGAGGATGTTACATTTCTCCTCACCTTAAAAAGATTTTGGCCCACAAAATTCGTTACCTGTAAACAAATTCAGATATTCGTTCTTCATTTCGACCTCCAGCTCCCACGTATATTTTTCCATATTCCCTCTACCCCAAGCCACCTTGACCAAGGGTACCGTCTTACTCCTCAGCTGTTTTGCCCCACGATCCATGATCCGAGATGGCGATAGATTGAAAGTTAGGTCCTCCTTTAACTGTACACTTTTAGGCTCAAGTAGATGACTAGGATCGGAGTGGTATTTTCTCAATTGAGACACATGGAAGACATCGTGAAGGTTTGACAAATTAGGAGGTAAGGCTATTTGGTAAGCAATTGACCCAACACGTTTTAAAATTTAAAAACGGCCCAGGAAACGGGGGCTTAACTTTTTGACCTTCATAGCTCTACCTATACCGGTCGTAGGAGTGATTTTCAGGAACACATGTTCTCCTTCTTGGAACTTTAGAGGCTTTCTCCTCTTATCCGCATAACTCTTTTGACGGCTTTGAGCCGTAAGAATTTTGTCCCTAATCCTTCTTATTTGCTCAATGGGCTGCCTCACAAGATCAGGTCCTAATAGGCTTTGCTCAGCCGATTCACACCAATACAGGGGTGATTGACACTTCCTTCCATACAAAGCTTCATAGGGTGCCATACCAATATTTGCATGATGGCTATTGTTATAGGCAAACTTAATCAAAGGTAAGTATTTGTCCCAACTTCCTCGATTGTCCAACACACAAGCTCTCAGCATATCCTCCAAAGTTTGAATAGTCCTCTTTGATTGTCCATCTATCTGGGGATGATAAGCTATATTGAGGCAAAGCTTCGTCCTAAATGCCTTTTGCAAAGCTCCCCAGAATCTAGAGGTAAACCTCGGGTCCCTATCTGAGATTATGGTTAAAGATACACCATGCAATCTTACTATCTCTTGAACATACAGCTGGGCTAACTTTTCCAAAGGATAAGTAGCTCGAATGGGCAATAAGTGAGCAGACTTGGTTAATCCATCAACAATTACCCATATCGCATCGAAAACAACCTACGTTTTGGGTAAACCCATCACGAAGTCCATAGAGATGCTTTCCCATTTCCATTCTAGGATCTCCAATCATTGCAATATACCAAAGGGTTTTTGGTGTTCAACCTTTACTTTCTGGCAGACTAAACACTTGCCTATCAACTCTGCAACATCCCTCTTCAATCCTGGCCACCAGAACATCTTCTTAACAACTTGATACATCTTTGTCACACCAGGGTGTATGGTGAAATGGCTCTTATGAGCATCCTCCAAAATCCTTCTTCGGAGGTCACCATTTGCGGGCACACATACTCTTCCTTCAAATTTCCATAGTCCATCTGTACCTTTCGCAAAACCCTTCAACTTTCCTTCTTTCACCAACCCTAGGGTTTTCAAGAACTTCTCTTCCTCACCTTGGGCTTGAGCAATTTGACTCTTGAAATCGCTCGTCACCCTAATCTGATTCAATCTTATACTATGGGGAGACAACATAACTCCAAGGTTAAGGTCTCTAAAGCTCCTTACTAGCTTATCCTCCTTGACCATCATCCATGACGCATGCAAGGATTTCTGACTTAATGCATCAGCCACCACATTGGCTTTCCCAAGATAATAGTTCAACCCAAAATCATAATCCTTGAGAAACTCCATCCATCTCCTTTGCCTCATATTCAACTCCTTTTGATTAAAGAGATACTTTAAGCTCTTATGATCAGAGAACACCTCGAACCTCACACCATACAGATAATGCCTCCATATCTTCAGGGCAAAGACTACAGCTGCTAATTCCAAATCATGGGTTGTGTAGTTCACATCGTGAGGCTTTAACTGTCTAGAGGCATAAGCCACCACATTCCTATGCTGCATCAAGACACAACCTAAACCTCTCCCAGAGGCATCACAGTAAACCTCGAACGGTCCACTAGGGTCCGACAAGACTAATACTGGGGTTGAGGTTAACTTACCTTTTAGCTCTTGAAAGCTCTTCTCACAGTCCATTGTCCACACAAACGGGGCATCCTTCCTTGTCAACTTAGTTAAGGGTAAGGATATCTGGGAAAACCCTTTTATAAACCTGTGGTAGTAACCGGCTAAACCCAAGAAACTTCGTATCTCAGTTACTGAGGTTGGCCTCTCCCAATTCATCACCGCCTCAACCTTACTTGCGTCCACAGCAATATGCCCTTGTGACACCACATGCCCTAAGAACTTTACTTCCTCCATCCAGAATTCACACTTAGATAGCTTGGCATAAAGCTTCTTTTCCCTCAAGATCCTTAACAGAACCCTCAAATGTTCTTCATGTTCCTCCCTTGTTCTCGAATAGATGAGAATGTCATCTATGAAAACAACTACACACTTGTCCAAATAGGGTCTAAAGATCCTGCTCATATAATCCATGAAAACAGTAGGAGCATTAGTCAATCCAAACGACATCACCGTGAACTCATAATGCCCATACCTTATCCTAGAAGCCGTCTTGGGTATATCCTCCTCCTTCACCCTTATCTGATGATACCCAGACCTCAAATCAATCTTAGAGAACATAGCTGCACCTTGCAGTTGGTCCATGAGGTCATCTATCCTAGGCAAGGGATATTTGTTTTTAACAGTCACTTTGTTTAATTGCCTATAATCCACACATAGTCTCATACTACCATCCTTCTTTTTCACAAATAATACCGGGGCTCCCCAAGGTGAGGCACTAGGTCTGACAAATGTCTTCTCCAATAATTCTTCCAGTTGTCCCTTCAACTCTGACAACTCCACTGGGGACATCCTATAGGGCGCTATAAAGATTGGCCCAATACCTGGCACCAACTCTATAGAAAACTCGATTTCCCTTTCCGGGGGAAACTCAGGTATGTCATCAGGAAACACATTGGGGTATTCCTTGACTACGGGGATCTCATCCAATACCTGCTCGAGTTCCACTTCACTTGCCATAAGAAGAACATATCCTTGATCATCCAAACTCACTACTTCCTACCTTAATAGAGTTCAAAAACAAACTAACAGGTTCCACGGGCTTAACAAGTATATGGGGAAGAACAATGGATTTTTCAGAGCAATTTATCATAGCATGGTTAGCTGAAAGCCAATCCATGCCCAGAATCAAATCCAAACCAAACAAAGGCAAGCAAATCAAATTCGCTACGAAAGACCTACCATCAATTTGGAATCGACAACTCAAGCAACAATGACAAGTCTTAACTGGTTTCCCAGCAGGAGTAGAAACAATTAACATATAAGGCAATTCGGACATAGACAATCCTAATCTATCTACACAATCATGAGAAATAAAGGAATGTGTAGCTCCAGAATCATACAGCACAGTTAAGGTCCTTCCATTACTTGGTCCCTAGGAGTTCTTGGCTATTTAGACTCCTGGGTAATAGTCTGCTTTTTAGTATCGAGCTCGTTCCTATACAGGAATGCCGGGTTTACTTTCCCTGGCCTTCCCACCGATCTATTCCCCTTAACTTTATTCAAGGGCTGGCCCAAGTATTATGGAACTTTCATCACAACATAACCTTTATGTTCATCATAACATAACCTTTATGAACTCTTTACAAATACACATGGATTTGAATGTAAATTCTAACTCATGCATAGGCTTTAGCATAATGGATCATGTTTGCTTTTCATGAATAGTGCTAGGCAACCAGGAAACTTTAATCAAACAGCAAACTCAATATGGAACATTATAATCATAACAGTATCAATAGGTGCAAGTTTTAAAATCTTAAGTCTTAATCTATCTTGCAAGCTTTTAATTTCTGTTAATGTTCCCAAGTTTGCCCTCCAAGTTTGAATTGGGTCCGAGTTCCGATATTATATAAGTTTCGACTTCTGGGGTTATGTTCGATCTCCGAGATTATAAGTTCCGAGTTCAATATTAAGTATACCTGATCTAGCTCTCTGTTACCTAAGCTTTGAGTTCAACCTTAAGTATACCCGATCTAGCTCTTTGTTTGCTAAGTTCTGAGTTTCGATATTGACTCAAGTTGCTTGTGTTTTATCCCAGACTACCCTATTTCTAGCTAGAATTGCAATCTTATAAGTAAAAAATTCATCAAAAATAGAAATTTGGGTGAAATTATGTGAAATTTAATCAATGTAAAGCTAATAGAGCAAGCTTTCAAATGAAATAAGTTTCATATCATTTGAATAAGTATAATTCGAGATATAAGTCCCGAAACTTGACCCTACTGACTACCCTGCTCTAGCCCGGGTTGAACTTAAGGTGAATTCATTGATGTACTGGGGATAGTTGGCAACAAATCTGACTCTGAAATTTTTATGGGATGTTGCCTCATATGTTAGCTTTCAAATAATGTTAGATTCACTCAATTTGAAGTTTTGTAGGGTGAGTTACACCCTTCTCAATACACACTGCCCAGATGAAAATCCTGATTTCTAGGTCCAACTTCAAAAATTCATAACTACCTCTATACTGATCCAATTACCTTATATTATATATGTATGGAAAGCCTTGAATTTTTAGTTTCATATAAAAATAAATTCATGAAATATAAACAGCTATAGGCAGAGCCGTATACTCCGCCATACGGACTGCCAAAGGATTTTGGTTTTCTAGCCTTTCACCTCTTCCTACTTTCACCCTTTCTTACTTCCTAATCAATTTTAACATCAAAAACAGCTAACAAACCAGCCAAAGATCATCATATTCATTCAATCATCACATCAAGAATTGGGAAAGATAAAGCCACAATCAGCCACCCACAACCAAAATAACAAGAATAAATTTGAATCTCTATCTCTTTGTATGTGGTTTTACTAGATTTTGGAGTTTGGATTGATAAAACCTTGTTAAGCTTGAATGTGTGATGGAGTTGGGTGGGAGGAGAAGAGAAGAAGAAAGCTGGAATCAGAGGAGAAGGAGGCACAATCAGCATGATGAGGAAGAGAGAAAATCTAATTTAAGCATTAAAGAGGTAGTTGGCTTTGTGAGTTTTGATTGGCTGAAATTTTGTGGTTGATTTTCAGCCATATCTCTTTCTTTTGTGGCTTCCCTTGCACCACCAACAGCTAAAGGAATGGCTGAGTATTCAGCCATTGGTTATAGGGTTTAAGGTATACAATTTTATTTATTCAGTTTCGACGGTTTAACATATCGAAATCTTACTGATTTCCTTCAAATCGGTAAATCGATTTAAGAAAATTTCTATGAAATCTCTTATACTTCTAACTTAATTCTCTTACATAATTTCCAATTAATTGATCCTAAATAAATACTTAGTCGAATTTTAATTAATCTCAATTATTCGATAAAAATCAAACAATTAGGTGAAAAATGATAAAAAAAAAATCCGGTAGATGTTACATTACCACTTTCCTTAAAAAAAAATTTTTTCCTCAAAATTTAGTACTTGAGAATAGTTCAGGATACTCTTTTCTCATGTCTAATTCCACTTCCCAAGTGTAGTCTTCAGTATCTTCTTTTCCCTATGCTACCTTCACTAACTGCACAGTTTTGTTTTGAAGTTGCCTGCTACTTCTGTCTACGATCCATGCCGGTGATATGTAGAAAGTTAGGTCATCTCTTAACTGTATTAACTTGAGTTCTAGGAAGTGTGTAGGGTCAGGTTGATATCTTCTGAGTTAAGAAACATGGAAAACATCGTGAAAGTTTGACAAATGTGGAGGTAAAGCGATTTGGTATGCAACTGATCCGATTTGCTTCAAGATTTGGAAGGGACTGATAAAGCGAGGACTTAGCTTCTTAACCTTAATGGCTCTACCTATCCCTGTTGTAGGCGTAACCTTCAGAAATACGTGATCTCCTTCTTGAAATTCCAGAGGTTTTCTCCTGGTATCCACATAACTCTTCTGACGGCTTTGAGCGGCAAGCATCTTACTTCGAATCTTCTTAATATGCTCGGTGGTCTATTCAACTAAGTCAGGTCCCAATAGAGTTAATTCTCCTATTTCATACAAACACAGTGGAGATTGGCACTTTCGTCCGTACAACACTTCGTAAGGAGCCATGTCGATTCTAGCGTGATAGCTATTGTTGTATGCAAATTCAGCTAGTGGTAAGTATCGATCCTAATTCCCACATTGCTCCAATATATAGGCTCACAGCATGTCTTCCAGGGTTTGAATTGTCCTCTCCGTTTGGCCATCCGTTTGCGGGTGATATGCAGTGCTTAGGCACAACTTAGTACCAAACGCTCTTTGTAAGGCCCCTCAAAATCGTGAGATGAACCTTGGATCTCGATCAGAAATGATGATTGAAGGGGTCCCATGTAGCCCGATAATTTCTTGGATAAACAATTGCATTAATTTTTTCAATGGATAATTTGCTTAAATGTGTAGAAAGATTTGGTTAATCTGTCCACGATGACCCATATGGCATCATATCTCGTTGGCGTTCTTGGTAATCCCATTACAAAATCCATGGAGATACTCCCCCACTTCCACTTAGGGATTTCCAGAGGTTGTAACATCCCGGAGGGTTTCTGATGTTCCGCTTTCACTTTCTGACAGACCAAGCACTTGCTCACAAAGCTTGCCACGTCTGACTTCATGCCTGGCCACCAAAACATTTTCTTGAGGTCTTGATACATTTTAGGAATGCCGGGATGTACGGTAAATTTACCTTTATGTGCTTCCTCCAAGATTCTTCTCCAGATATCATTCTCCTCGGGTACACATACCCGGTCCTGATACCACCAGATGCCTTCTCTATCCTGAGCAAAACTCGTTAATTTCCCTGATTGCACGAGATTGATCGTATGTTGGAAACTAGTATTTTGCTGCTGTGCTTGCCGAATCTGTTCCTTAAAGTTACTGGTTATCTTAATTTGGTGTAACTGAATGGCCTTGGGAGTTATAAGGATTCCCAAATTAAGATCTCGGAAACTCTCAATAAGCTCCATCTCTTTAATCTTCATCCAGGCTACAGTTAGAGATTTCCTACTCAATGCATCTGCCACAATATTTGCCTTACATTGGTGGTATTTCAATTCAAATTCGTAGTCCTTAAGAAGTTCCATCCATCTTTGCTGCCTCATATTTAATTTCTTCTGATCAAAGAGGTACTTCAAACTCTTATGATCAGAAAAGACCTCGAATCTCACTTTGTACAAGTGATGTCTCCATATCTTCAAAACAAATACTACTGCTGCTAATTCAAGGTCATGAGTAGGATAATTCCTTTCATATGGCTTTAATTGTCGAGAGGCATAAGCGACTACATTTCCGGTTTGCATTAACATACATCCTAATCCTTATTTGGAAGCATCACAATAGACCTCAAATGGTCCATGAGGGTCTGGTAAGGCTAACATTGGTGTCATAGTCAACCTTCTTTTCAAATCTTGAAAACTTTGTTTGCACTCCAGCATCCATTCAAATGGAACATTCTTCCTGGTTAGCTTCATCAAGGGCAAAGCTATTCGAGAAAAATCCTTAACGAATCGCCTGTAATATCCCACTAAGCCCAGAAAACTCCTGACTTCAGTGACTGTGGTCGGCTTTCCTAATTTAGTACTGCTTCTACTTTGCTGGGGTCTATGGAGATTCCTCCATAGGATACTATATGGCCGAGAAATTTTACTTCTTCCTTCCAAAATTCACATTTGGATAACTTAGCATAAAGTTTCTTTTCTCTTAAAATTTGCAGAGCCAGTCGTAAGTGTTCCGCTTGCTCTCGCTCCAACTTTGAATATACAAGTATGTCGTCGATGAAAATCACTATAAACTTGTCCAAATATGGGCGGAATACTTGATTCATATAATCCATGAATACTGCTGGTGCGTTTGTTAGTCCAAACGACATCACGGTATACTCGTAATGCCTGTAACGAGTTCAAAAGGCTGTCTTAGGGATATCTTGTCCCCGAACTCGAATTTGATGATATCCGGAATGGAAGTCTATCTTGGAGAATACCGTTGCACCTTGTAGTTAGTCCATGAGGTCATCGATCCTTGGCAGTGGATATTTATTCTTAATTGTCACTTTATTCAACTGCCTATAATCCACGTATGGGCGCGTGCTCCCATCTTTCTTTTTGACCAACAAATTGGAGCTCCCCATGGCGACGCACTTGGTCGTATGAATCCTTTTTCCAAAAGCTCTTCGATTTGTCCCTTTAGTTCTGTTAGCTCCAAAGGTGACATTCGATACAGAGCTATAGATATTAGTCCCGCACCTGGAACTAACTCGATGGTGAACTTAATTTCTCTCTTAGGAGGGAATTCAAGAATAATATCTTCTGGAAAAATATTAGGATATTGCTTAACAATTAGGATCTCTTTCAGTTTTTGTTCAACTTCCATCACATTAGCCGATAGGAGGATATATCCTTGACTTTTCGACCCTCTACGATTTACTAATAAAGAGTTCAGATAAAAATGTGTTGAGGCTTGGGTTTCAGAAGACGAGACAGAGGGGAATACCATCGTCTTATTGGAGCAATTGAGCATGACTTGATTGCCGGAAAGCTAATCCATGCCCAGAATTATATCAAGTCCAGATAGAGGGAGACAAATCAAATTAGTTGCAAGGATCCTACCCTCAATTTGAAGAGGAATATTGATGCAAATTTGACTAGTTTTAACAGGTTCATTGGTAGAAGTAGAAACCAATAGATCATAAGGCAATTTAGAAATTGATAAATGCAAAACAACCACATAATCATGAGAAATAAACAAATGTGAGGCACCCAAATCATAGAGTACAGTTAGAGTCTCACTGTCCACTTCACAGGTACCTTGGATTAGTCCTTCAGACTTGTCAACTTCTTCTGCATTCATTGTAAAGACACGTCCTTGACGTTGAGGTCTAGACGATTGTGGTGGATTCCTGGTTGGGCACTCATAAATTTTGTGGCCTGGCTTGCCACACCCATAGCAGACATTCTGGCCTGCCAAGCACAGCCGATCACCATGATTCTTATCGCATTTTGTGCAAGTCGGATTCGAGAAAGGCTTCTGGGGCCGCTTACCTTTATTGCCCACCGGTTGAAATCTTCTCTGGTGTTGTAAGTTGGGCTTGAATCTTGGGCCCTACGGTGCCATATCCTTCTTGAAACTACCACCAAATGCCTTGGTTGCAGCTAGTTTCAAGTTGCAATCTTCCACAAGTCGGCATTTATTTACCAATGTCGCGAAATCTCTAATCTTCATCGGTCCTATAGCGGTAAGAATATCTTTTAGTAACCCTCCTTCGAATTTGATGCATTTCCAAGCTTCATCTGGGTTCTTCTGGTAAATTGTAGTAAATTTACACAGCTCTTCAAACCTAGCAACATATTCGGATATCATCCGGTTTCCTTGACGAAGCTGCACAAATTCTAGTTCATTGGCATTTCGAACCGAGGCAGGAAAGTACTTTTGATAGAAAACATCTCTAAACATCCTCCAAGTGACTGCTGTGTGAGATTCCTCGAATAATCTTTGTACGCCATTCCACCAGAACTCTGCATTTGCTTCAAGCATGTAGGTGGCAAAGGTCACTTTTGATGATCCGAACAATCCAAGACAAAGAAAATCTTCTCCATAGCCATGATCCATTCATCAGCCTTATCTGGGTCATAAGCTCCTCGAAAGCTAGGCGGATTTGTCTTCCTGAACTCAGCAAATTTAAGGTAGTCCAGGTCAGCTCCTGAGCCACGTGGATTGCCTCCACAATTTGCCTCAGGTCGCCTGCCTAATTAATTCATCATCTGGTGCACTGCCGCGGCCTGTTCCCGTGTCGCATGAGCCATTTCTCACATCGTGGCCATAAAGTCAGCTGGGTCCTCTTAAGCAAGTGCTGTGCGTGGCCTACCTCACCTTCCAGAAGCCACTAAGTTTTGAGCACACAAAACAAAAGTTATTGAGTTAATAAAGCTCAATACTAAGTCTAATGTGCGAGTAAATAATAACTCTCATAGTCAGGCACTTCATACACATGCACATCTATATCTCAACCGTACAGGCAAGATCTAGTGCATGTTATCAGCTAACAATACAAAATATGCGCGAAGCATAGTCAGTCCAATCCTCAGGCCTTAGCAAGGACGAATTACTCTGATACCAAAAATGTAACACCTTACCAACTTAATATTATGCTTAAGTCATAGCATGAAATTAGATAGGTTGCGTTACTGTGCTAGTATTCCGTCTATAGCAGTATTCATTATATTATATTATCTCTTTCTCTAATATATATGTATATATTTGACAAATATACCTATGAAACAGGGTGCTTTATATAATAAACATGATCAACATTATAGAACGTAACAGAATTTAATAAAAAGCACCACAGAAAAGAATAAAGACAGGTAATATATCATCAATTGTATATATTTATATGTATATATATATGTATGTATGTATGTATGTTGGAAGACAGCACTTCAGTTTATATATTTGTTTCAAAAGTAGAGTGAAATAAAGGAACAACAAAATTCCTATTGCTAAAAACTAGACACAGAAATGGCAGGAGTGTAACATCCCCACTTTCGTAAGCAGAACGTAATGGAAACTTTGAATTATTTCCCTTAGACAGTGTGAGAATTTCTCAGGCAGCGCTATGTCATGACAATTCTCACACTTGGAATTATAGGGTAGTGTAACACTACCATTAAAAATATGGCACGACCATATGCTAAAAACTAAGAAATGACAAAAGTGCCCCTGTAAACTTTTGTTAATTGCAGTGATGCCCAAAATTTTTAGAAATTATATTTTGACCCCAAAGAATTATTTCCACAATAACCCTTGGACTTTTTATAAAATGACCTTTATGTCCACACTAGAACTTTTCATAAAATGACCTTTATGTGCCCACATCTATAGGATTAGCAGAATGGGGTTTTAAATGGAGCATAATCACGTGGCGAAATCGTAGAAGTTTGAATCTCTGCCGATTGGGCCATGGAGGCAGTCGGGTGTGAAATGATGTGGGGTGCCCCTGGACTTGCTCAAAATTACAGAATTGCCATTAGATGTGGAAAATAGAAGAAAAATACGGCAGAAAATACTAAAGGGCTTCTGGAAGGCTAAAAGGAATGTAACATCCCGAACCTTGAGGATAAGCTAGGATAAGAGTAAGTTTAGGTCTAATACAAGGGCAAAATAGCAATTAGGTAACCCATAGAGAAACCAAGGGCGAGGTTATCATCATTGGACTATAGTGGCAAGGTTGAAATAAGGGGCTTTATGGTTGTTAGGAAGGGCAACCGTAGAGAATTTCTATTTTCAGAAATTTTGTGGGTTTCAAGATACTAGTAGGCAACTAAAATACTTGTAATAACCTTAAATTGAGATCTTCTACCCTAAATTTCAAATAAGAGTATGAGATTACTCACACAATATTTTAGAAATTCAGGTAGTTTGAATACCCGAATTGATATTTGGACACCTTGAATTAATCTTCACGGGTCTCATATTGTCTGCCGTCATGACCATCAATTAGAAGTCCTTTTAGTAGTAGCTCAAGATAAGCCACTCAAAATTCAAGTTTAGTAGAATTTAAATTGTGTTTCAAACCCACCAATGAAAATTTACCCACAAAGCTTCCTAAATAAGCTAACCAAGCTTAATGAGTAAGTCACTCTTACTTTTACTAAAATGCCCTCAAGCCCTAGACTTTTCTACACACTCTCCTTCCCCTCATCATTTACGCCACACCACCACCATCTTCTCATCTTCATTCTCTTCTTCACCACCTCCATGGCTATGAGCTTCAAGCTCATAGTTTATGCCCTTCTTGACCTTAAATCCTCTCACTCCTTTTATGAAAATTGATCCTTATCTTCTCCTCTACAAAACCCCTCTAACAATTTCATAATTTAGCATCAAGTGGTGTCCCTCCACCACCATTTATGGTGCTGCCATGAGAGGGGAAGAAGGTTAGGATGTTGCTCTCACCTTCCTTTCATCCATGGTTTCAAGGATTTTGAGGTAGGTAGCTCAAATTCTTAGTTATTTGATGCATCATGTGACTATGTGGCTGCTGTGTTCTTCTTATGCCATACTTGTATGATGGTGTTTTGATGTTCTTCTAGTGATTTGAGATGAGGGAACTTGGTTTAAGTTGAGGGATTTATCAAAAAACCCAAAAAGGAGCTAAGCAGAATCTATTTTTGTGAGAAAGCCCTACGGCATCCGTACCGGCGGAGTGTACGGCTTTGCTTACAGTCATTTAAATTTGATGAATATATTTTTATATGAAACTAGACATCTAGGGCTTTCCATACATATAAAATATAAGTTCATTGGATTAGCATTGAATTAGTTATGAATTCACCCTATACAACTCCAAATTGAGTGAAACTAAAGTTGTTTGAAAGCTAACATATAATAAAACATCCCATAAAAATTTTAGAACCAGATTCGTTGCCATTTGTTCCCAGCACACCAATGAAGTTGTCTTGAGTTTAACCCGGGCTGGAACAGGGTAGTCCAGTAGGGTCAAGTTTCGGAACTCATAACCCAAAATATACTTAGGCCAATGACATGAAACTTAGCTCATTTGAAAATTTTTCTATTAGATTTAATTTGATATAAAATTTGTATGATTTCACTTAGTTTCTATTTTTAGTGAATTTTCTTTTATAAGAACCCAATTCTGGCTAAGATCAGGGCATGCTGAGGTAAAATATTTATATCTTGAGTTATACAAATCAAAATGAGATGGGACCAAAAGGGTTAGAAACTAGACACATAATGCTATGACATATCCAAAAATTAGATTAAATGAGTTGAATTTCAATAAGGGTGGAGTATACCAAACTCAGGCAGAATAGGAGAGAATGAACCGAAAACCCAATCGGTGCTTGAATTGAAATTGATGAATAATGCTATGAATATATATATGTATATTTGCTGGTCCATATTGAATTGCAAGTTTGTACATTTGTACTGGTTGCCTGGCACTATTCATGGGGAAGTGGACTCCATCCGTTATGCTGCTGAAATTCCAGCCGAAATATGTGAATTATGTGACTGTTATGAACATTTATATGTTATGATCATTAGATTCATATATGCAAGAATGATTTAAGTATAATATGAAGTATATGAATGAATGCATGTAGCATATGCATGTATAATCATGTCCAAAGAAGAATAATATTTATGAGAACTTGCAAGAAAGACGTACCAAGCTACCATGTGAGGCATGGCATAGACCCCGCTAACGTGGGACAGAGCGGTATTGTCTAAGACTTGGGCCAGGCCTCGACCAGATTTAAGGGGAATAGACCGGTGTAAGGGTTGGGGAAAGTAAACCCATCACTCATGTATAGGTACGAGCTCGGACCTGAAAAGCAGGCTATCACCCAAGAGTGAGAGAGGTCATTCACCTCCGAGGGACCAAGTACAGAATGGCAAGGTTAAGTTGCAAGTTAAAGAAGAGATAAATTAAGTCAAGTGCACTTGTATGCATGCAAGTATAAGCATCTATATGTGCATCATCAATTATCTAGTTAAGTCATAATGCTATTATGATCCTTGTTGAAGCATATTATACTATCCGTATTTCTATGTCTGTCATATGATATGGCAAGTGGTTGTTAAAATATGACCCACTTCGAGAAAGATGGTTTCAACTTAAAATTGAACCACTATTTGTTCATATGTGCTCATATTTTCATAATAAACCGAAGCGGCTGGAATGTTTATGATGGCACTGTATGAGTAATAGTTTGAGTTTACCTACTGAGAGCCTTAGGTTCTCACTGCCTGCTTGTATGTTTTTCCTTTCCGTAAATATTCCAGCACCTAAGTTGGAAATCAAGTATGAGGCAGAGTACTGGGACAGTTTCTGAGCAAGACTCGGATGCAAACTATATCAAGAGACTATTGAAGCTAGCTAGTGACCGGTCGAAAGCAAGTTAGTCACAATTGTTTTTAAATTGTAATTATTTTATCCTCTATGTATCAGAGATGATAAAATTTATGAACTATTAGTCAGTAATAAAGTGTGTAGTTAAAGGGCCATATATTATAATTTCCATATTTTAAAGTTTTCTTAGCACAGTAACAACCCTTCTAATATAACTCCATGACTCGAGCATGGCTTATATAATAAAGGGTGTTACAAGGAGCCAACTATGTACAATGAGTCTAACTTGGGGTCATGGTAGAGCTGCAAGTCAGGGATCTCAATAAATAAGGTGGCGATCGAGTCCATCTCCAGGGTCTGAGGATGATGTAGAAATACAAAACGAGGTGAGAATTTAAAGAAATTCTCAGTAGGGTTCATGTATGGAGTTTAACTGACGTCACATTCATTTTCAGTTGCCTTGGTTTTTATTTAATTATAAAAACATGGGTTCAAACTGAACTATCCATATTTAATAAATTTAAGAAAATGTCTGGTCCGAGACAAAGTTCAGTTTTACTTTAGACAGCATAAGAAATCGAATAAACTATTAAGTAGTGATACACAAAATAATGAGCAGAATAAACAAATATACAATAATAGATAAATGTAAGAGTCAAACTATAAACAGCATATAATGACTATTCAATGCGACCATGCACAATCTCATTCTTGAACTTATCTTTATAAACTTTTCCATTACTTAGTCCCCTGGGAGTTCTTGGCTATTTAGACTCCTGAATAATAGTCTGTTTTTCAAGATCGAGCTCATTCCTATATAGGAATACCGGGTTTACTTTCCCCGAACTTCCCACCGATCTATTCCCCTTAACTTTATTCCGAGGCTAACCCAAGTATTATGGAATTTTCATCATAACATAACCTTTATGAACTCTTTGCAAATGCACATGGATTTGAATATAAATTCTAACTCATGTATAGGCTTTAGCATAACGGATCATGTCTACTTTTCATGAATAGTGCTAGGCAACCAGGAAACATTAATCAAACAACAAACTCAATATAGAACATTATAATCATAACAGTATCAATAGGTGCAAGTTTTAAAATCTTAAGTCTTAATCTATCTTGCAAGCTTTTAACTTCGATTGATATTCCCGAGTTCGACCTCCAAGTTTGAATTGGGTCCGAGTTTCGATATTATATAAGTTCCGACTTCTGGGGTTATATTCGATCTCCGAGATTATAAGTTCCGAGTTTAACATTAAGTATACCCAATCTAGCTCTCTGTTTGCTAAGTTCCGAGTTTCGATATTAACTCAAGTTATTTGTGTTTTATCCCAGACTGCTCTATTTCTTGCCAGAATTGCATTCTTATAAGAAAAAAATTCATCAAAAAAATAGAAATCTAGGTGAAATCATATGAAATTTAATCAATATAAAGCTAACAGAGCAAGCTTTCAAATGAAATAAGTTGCATATCATTTGAATGAGTATAAATCGAGATATAAGCCTCGAAACTTGACTCTACTGGACTACCCTGTTCCAGCCCAAGTTGAACTTAAGGTAAATTCATTGATGTACTAGGGATAGTTGGCAATGAATCTGATTCTGAAATTTTTATGGGATGTTCGCTCATATGTTAGCTTTCAAACAACTTTGGATTCACTTAATTTGAAGTTTTGTAGGGTGAGTTATACCCTTCTCAATTCACACTGCCTAGATGAAAGTCTTAATTTCTAGGTCCAACTTCAAAAATTCATAACTACCTCTGTTCTGATCCAATGACCTTATATTATATATGTATGGAAAGCCCTGAATTTATAGTTTCATATAAAAATAGAGTCCTAAAATTTAAATGGCTGTAAGCAGAGCCGTACACTCCGCCGTACGGACTACTGAGGGATTTTGGTTTTCCAAGCCCTCACCTCTTCCTACTTTCACCCTTTCTTACTTCCTAATCGATTTTAACATCAAAACCAGCCAACAAACCAACCAAAGATCATCATATTCATTCAATCATCACATCAAGAATTGAGAAAAATAAAGCCACAATAAGCCACCTACAACCAGAATAACAAGAACAAATTTGAACCTCTACCTCTTTGTATGTGGTTTTACTAGATTTTGGAGTTTGGATTTATAAGACCTTGTTAAGCTTGAAGGTGTGATGGAGTTAGGTAAGAGGAGAAGAGAAGAAGAAGGCTGGAATTAGAGGAGAAGGAGGCACAATCAGCATGAGGAGGAAGAGAGAAAATCTGATTTAAGCATTGAAGAAGTAGTTCGCTTTGTGAGTTTTGATTGGCTGAAATTTTGTGGTTGATTTTCAGCCATATCTCCTTCTTTTGTGGCTTCCCTTGCACCACCAACAGCTGAAGGAATGGCTGAGTATTCAACCATTGGTTATAGGGTTTAAGGTATGCAATTTTATTGATTCGGTTCCGATAGTTTAACATATCGAAATCTTACCGATTTCCTTTAAATTGTAAATCGGTTTAAGAAAATTTCTATGAAATCTCTTATGCCTCTAACTTAATTCCCTTACATCTAAACTCAATCAATTTCCAATTAATTGATCCTAAATAAATATTTAACCAAATTTTAATTAATCTCAATTATTTGATAAAAATCGAACAATTAGGTGAAAAATGATAAAAAAAAAATCCGGTGGATGTTACATGCAGTGGAGCATGCTCGAGCACGGCTGCAATAAAATATGGAAAGTCTATTTTTCGAAGCAACCTTGTGGGTGAAAACTTGCAGCATTATTTAAAGGATTTAGATGACCTTTTTAGCACATTTTGACACTCTAAACGTTAGAGGTAGCCCTAGAGGAGAGACTTGAAGATTCAAGGAGCATTGTGGAGAGTTTTGTGAAGAGTTAGAGACATCCTTCGGCCTCATGACATTAGAATCCTTGTTTTTCTTCATGGCTACTCTTTCTTTTGTTCTTTCTTTTACTTTTTCTATTGTTTATGATTCCATCATGAACTTAACCCCATTCTAGGGCGTTGATGGATCCAATTATATGATGATATTACTCATGGATTGATTTTATTTATGTTTTTATCTTGATTATTAAGTGTTTATGATTGTTCCTAATGCTTTTAAGTGATTGGCCACCATTCAACTGATTTGTTGGTTTGAAATAACTAGAGATAGGGTTTGTAAACTTCTCATCATAAACGTGGTGAGTTAAGCGAAAACTAGAGATAGATAAATGCAACTCATGTGGTCATCGTAGGAATCCATAAAGCTTCAACCTCTTCCTAAATTAGTTTGTAACTAAGAGATTAGGCAATCAATTTAAGGTAAAGAAAATTTCTTGATCTTGAGAAAGGCTTGGAATTAGTTTTGGGAATCTGACCATTAATCAATTAAGGTAAAAACTAGATAATTGAGATCCATAGTAATTGAGTCCATAGTTGGGTGAAGTCGATTAGCCCTAGTGTCCATCCTAGTGATTTATGTTGTCTTTAAGTGTAGTTTTGTTCCCTTATTATATTTGATTTCTTTTAGCTTTCTCTACTTATTCATTCTTCTAGTCCAAATAGTCATTCCTATTACTTACTCGGTAATTGATCTATCTTCATAGGAACGATATCTTTTTCATCACTTTATTACTTGTAAGATCCGGTATACTTGCCGAAGCTACATCAGATTCCCTTAGGCAAAAAGTTTGATAGTTTGATACATATACATCAGTTTACCAATACCATCTCTTTTGATCATTTAACTTTTGTCATTGTCTGCATTACACTGATATTCTGCTTCTTCTATCAAATTCTCATTGGTCTAATTGTTTGGTTCATTAAAATCAGGCCACACCAAAATGAACTTGAAGGGGCTGGGCAGGCAGTGGGCCCAATTGTAACATAATAACTGATAATATCATTCATCTTGAAATGAAGACATTTTTACTTTCTCAAGATGGTAATATCATTCATCTTAAATGCATTCATGCTTGCCCTACCATGTGAATTGACTAATCATAATTATTAAGTTTTTGATGTTCCATTTTTCTTTCATAATGTAGTGACTATTTGATTCACTAGTGATATATACGGCATTAAGTTGATAGCTGCTACTGCCTCACTTTCTCTCCTTGTTAACACTGGAGAAAATAATTCTACTGCTGCCATCCTTAATAGGAGCTTTATATTTTCTCTTTGTGCAAATTTTTGGTTTGCTTGTTTGAGGAAATAATGCATTTGTTTCTCTGTTGAGAGCTTGTTTGATTGGAAACTCTTGTTGTAGCTATATAGTGCTTGGCAAATGTCAAGGGACTGAGATAGACTATTAAACTAACTTTATTATTCCTTTTTCTTGCATTTTCTTCACCATATTAATTGCTACAGCATGGATAGGAGCAAATATGTGAAAATTGACATTTTGTTGGAGAACTTTACTATTTCTCCTTTGCTTTCTTATCTGAATAATTTATGTCTATTTAGCTTTGACCACAAATAGCAACAACTTATAGGCATTTGTTTCTTATCGTTCATATTAGTTAGGTTGCATTTGTTTCTTATCATTCATTTTTTTTTACTTTGACTTTCTTTTTTGATCCTTGTATACAAAATGAACAAAGAAGAAACTCTTAAGAGAAAAAAGGTGCTGACCTTAAGCTAGAAAGAGAAAGGCCAAAGTCCTAAAATAAAAATGAATTTTGATTTCTCAAGCCAAGTATGGTCAAGTGTGGAATTGCTAAAACAATATCAAATTAAGAAAGAGAAGGTAGTAGTTGAAAGCAAGAAGAATAGCATGAAAGCTCAAGCACTAGAAATTGAGAAGGCAACACCAGAAACTCAGAAGACAACAATAGAAACTGAAGGGCAGAGTAGGCTACCAATGAAGAAAAACACAACCTAACCAGCTATGGCATCTTCTCAAAGGCCAAAACAAGACAATTTGCCTAGGACTAAAACTACAACACAAGGTAAAGTATTTAGTCAAAAGCAAGGAAAGAACAACATAATTCATGGTGGGAAAGACCAATCCAAAGCATGCACTTAAGAGCAACACAATCAAAAGAAGCTCAAGAGAAAAGGAATTTGCCTAGCAATGAGTCTGGATCGCTTTCTTGAAAAGGAAGTGATACAATTCAAAGAAGATGAACAAGATAGATATATGCAATGACCTATCATGAAGGTAATAATGATGATGATGTGGCATTTGCTGACCATAATGGGGATGCAAGAGATGAACTTGATGGTATTGATCATGCAGATGGTGATGATGGTACTTTCTTTTAGCTTTTTAATAACTTGTACCTCTTACTTACATTAAATATTGAATGTTTGATCACTTTGCAATTTCTCTAACTTTTGTGTTTTTAAATATTTGGGATGTTATATGGAATTAGGTACAATAAAAAAGAAAAAAAAACTCATGGAAAAACTAGATGCATAAAAATTCATGATAGGGATATGGAGGAGCAAGTAGAGGTAACCTTTGATAGAGGACAAGCTGCAGGTCCAACAAGAGAAATAGTGTCCAATTTTAGTAATTTCTTGGGTACAATTGCTAGAAATACTAGCTTCATTACCTTATTGTATACTAATTGGCAAGGTGTTCTTGACTGCGATAAAAAAAATATGTGGGATTATGTTAATGTAAGTAAAGGATTCTTTTTTTAAGATTATTTTTTTATTCAATTATTTGTGCTAAATGATAACAGTTTATATGTTTCTGGTTGCATAGTCTAAGTTTATCATTCCAGAAGATGCAAAGACTTGGGTAATGGCTAACATTTGTGATGCTTGGAAGTGATACAAGAGATATATCAAGAAGAATTATTTTGATAAGTATGATTCCATGAAAGATATGCTGAAGAACCATCCTATGTACATACCTGAAGTTCAGTTTCGCAAATTGATTCGGTATTGGAGTCTTCCTACTATCCAAGTGAGAAGGAACAATTTGTGTATTTTATAATTTTATAATGTTTTAATATACTTATGTTCTTAAAAATGAGTTATTGATATATGCTTCTCTTGTATGGGAATGTAGGCCTTCTGTCACAAGAATTCTAAAAATATAAAGAAACAAAAGTGGAGGCATCAAATAAGACCTATAAATTTTGGAATAATGTGCATGGAATTCGTAATACTTTTTGTTTGCTTTTAGCATATAGCACAACAAATTGGAAAAAAAATTTTAAGGGAATGATTAACACTACATTGGATGTGAACTGTAGTAACATTAACCTGTGCAAACAAAATGAATAAGTAATGTCGGGTTTTTCAAATTTGCTAGCCACACTGATATGGTAATTATGCCAACCACAAAAAGTTTCAAGGGCACTTGCATTCTGTGTGGCTATGCTAATCAATCCATCTTCTATTTCATTACCTGCTCTTTTAATTATTAACATTCACTTTTCTGCACTTACATCCAATTACTCCTAGCATCAATTTTTTTCCTATTAAGATGTCGTCAATCTTGTTTCTTATCTGTATTTCCCCCTTTGTGAATGCACTTATTCCTTCTTCTTTTTAATCTTTTCTCATACCATAAGCTTTACACACTCACAATTTTTTTTATTATTTAATTTTATTATGGGGAGGCGAAATTCCATTGACATTAGGAGTAAGATGTCTTACATGTGACTAGTCCTTTTTTTTTTTGGCAGTGTATTTTTAACATATTATTTTTTCTGCTACAATTGATATTTCATTATGTGAATTTAAGCTTTTGTTAATTGTGTTTGCTTATACTTAGTTATTTCAAAGCATAAGCTTTTCATTGTTCTTCATCTTCTTGACTATAAACATGAGATTTTTTCCCCCTAATTAAAAAAAGCCTAAAATTGTCTCTGAAGTGTCAGGTTTTGAGGTTGTGGCATTATTGATTTCTTTTGTTTTCAGCTTATGATAATGGTATTATTGTTTTCGCTTGTGTCTTGGTGTGTAAGAGCAAGTATGGATAATTGGCGGGGGGGTGTTCTTCTTGTTTTTGTGGGGCATGTGGGCAACATATGCTATATCCTAACATCATATGCTATATCCTAAGTACACTAGTCTATCATAAGACAAAGATAAAGATAAATGGCTTAACATAAGAGAAAACCCCATTTTCAGCACATGGTTCCCCTGATATGCAAAAAGTAAGATTTAGATTCAGATGTTAATGTTATCATTATAGAAACTTAGGAATTCACTAGGTAATAAACATAAGTAGAACATAACTACAAAAATAAACTTGAACAATAAAATGAAAAAAACCTCAAACAAAGTGAATAAGTCATGTCAAGTTTTCAAACTCACTGTCATGTTAGGTGTACAAAAAGCATGGATTTTTGTTGCTTTATATCCATACTTTCTGCTGCTACTACTATTGCTATTGCTTTTCATGTTAGCTTCTTCAAATTATGCTTTAACTAGCTTTTCATGTAAATTTTTTTTCATATTGTAGCGTGCAACTAAAGAGAACAATGAAGAGCCAGCACAATTTGAACTGTTTATTGTAACTCGCACAAGCAGGAAAGGAAAGGAAGTTGATTCTGAAACATAGACTATGATTGTGAGTTGCTTAAATTGTCATTATTGATCTTTGAGATATTGATGAAATTACTAATGTTGTTATATTAATGGTTTCTTTTTATAGTCAAAACTTCAAAATCGCCAAGATGCGAGAGAAAATGATAAGGATGCATTTGAATATGTGTTTGGAAAGGAGCAACCTGGTCCAATTTGTTGTTATGGTAGATCAATTACAAGAAGCTATCTTAAAAAGGATGAAGAAATCCTCCAAATCAAATAACAACACGATCAAAAAGTTGCACGTTTACAAAATGGTTTGGAACAAATGCAGCAGAAGATGGATGGATTATGTAACTTGATGAAAGCAATGCTGCAGCAAAACAACCCTAGAACAAGTGCAGAAGCTATTGAAGCTTTACTACAATCTACCCAAATTTCTCCACCTGATGCAATAGTGCACCAAATATGGTAGGACGAAATGTTCCTAACTCCTTTGGATCAAATCATGTTCCAATCAATGAAAATGTAAGTATTCTAATTTGATAATTATATACACTCTACAATTTTTGTAACACCCTAATAAACCCATACTATGCTTAAGTCGTATTACGGCATTTTATTAGTTGTTACTTATGCTCGTGGAAAACTAAACTTCACTTGAAATTAAATTAAGCGGAAAATACGGTAAGATTTTTCTTCGAAATACGTTGTCGCTTAGCAGCGTTTTCAAAAGTAAAGCCTTGAGCGAGAAGATAGCTAGAGAAAGAGCGTGTCGCATAAAATATATACTCCAATATCATAAAACAAGAATAAGGTAAACAAATAATAATTCACAAATATATTGCATTAAATAACTAACCATTACATTCATATGGGTTCATAATATATATACATACATTTCAGCATTACAACAAGGGAGGCTCATGGTTGAGCTATGATCCAAATACTAGATACTAAGTACAAATTTAAATGGCAAAGCCTAACTCAAAAGAAATATGTGAAGATGCAAAGCGATGGTCGCTACAAGTCCCAAAACAGCTTCGTCTTGCATCCCACGTCACACGTCCGCTCACAGTGTTGGGGATCCACTTTCCACTCCACCGAATGCGCCGTCGAGATCTGGTGACAATACGGAAGAACAACTAGGGTGAGAAATGGAATTTCTCAGTAGGACTCGAACTCGACACGAAAGTGTCATCGTCATCGTCCCAGCCACTTCGGTTTTATTAATGAAAATAGTGAACATTCATAAGGTTCCGTTCTTAGGTTTTCGAAAACATGAACATCCGAAGTGGATTCAATTTTAACATAATCTCTAATCATTTACATCATAACATACATGAGCACAAGTATAATCATATAAAAATGCATGACTGTGCTATAAGTTTTTCTTAACTTCTTCCCTTGCTAGGGTTTAGACCGAGGTCCCTTTTCTTTTCTTAACTTAACTTTATCTTTTCACCCACTAAACATAAGTGGTAATGAGCTCATACCATGGCCGTTGCCACCATAGAATTTTGGTACTTACACTAGCTGGGTCATGCCATGCCTCATGTGAGTCATGGGTGAGGGGAGCTTACTTTGGGTCACCTTCCCTTTTGAAGGATCACACCCTTAGTTTACTTTCTCTTCTTATTAAAGCTTATGATGCAAAGTTATTCTGATTCTTTTCCACATTTAGGCGTTACGTATCGCCGTCCCCAAATGTGGTTTCGTTATCAATCACCTCTGGGCGTTACGTATCGCCGTCCCCAGGGTGTTCATATTTATTAATTCTTTCATGTATATCATTAAGCATCATATTATCAACTTATCATATTCATATCATCATGATTCATAATAATATCGTCATCATATCATTATCATCCTTATCATCATCATAACACTATCATAATCATCATGTCACTATCATGATCATCATATCATATCATCATCACCATTATCATACCATCATCATCATATCATATCATCATCATGATTATCATACCATCATCATCATGATCACCATCATATCATATCATCATCATCATGTCATTGTCATCATATTGACACATAGAGGCATACATATCACACAAAGTCTTATGAGCTTAGCTTAGTAAACTTGGGTACAAGCTTTTAATTGATTGCTTCTTGTACAAATTCTTTTATTAGGCATAGGGCCAACTTCATCCATTATAATTTTTGAAACTTTTAAGTTGAATTATGAGGGTCTTCCAATGCTTAGTGTAAGGGTCTTAATGTCTTAAAGCTTATTTCTCATTAACCTTTAAAACTTACCATAACCAGTTTTACTTTTACAGTGGGGCAGTAACTTTGAAAATTCACCATAATTCCATCTTTTACTCTTTTATTTCGAATTTTTGTGTGGATATACTTCTCTGAGTCTATTTTTAAACAAAATAAACCCCACTTAAAAATTCATTTTGTAGCTTGAGTTATACACATTTTATGCTGACTGTTCAGGATTGAAAGTTCATCTCGGGTCAGTGGTTTGTCCACTTCAATGGGAGTTCTTCACATGGAATCTGACAAAACTGTTTTATGGGAGTGTTCCTCTATGTCTTATCTTTCTAACAAACTTAGTTCCACTCAAAAATGTTATGTATAACTTGAGTTATTCATGTTTTATTACCCACTGCCCGGACAGAAACCCATCCAGGAACAGCAAACTTTGAAAATTCATATCTCTCTCGTTTGAAGGCTAAATCTCACATATTTTATATGTATGAAAATATATTTTAGTCTATTTTCACAGAAAATTAGTTGCGTTCCATTTGGAGTTATATTGAAAGAGTTATTGGTCGTGCCATACAGACTGCCAGAATTTTCCAGTTTTCACGGTTTTGGTTTCAAGGAGTTTTCTTGTAAGAACATTAAGTCTTTTCTTCAAGTGACCATTTTACATTTCCAAACCACTTTTATACTTTGAGATCTTGGTAAAAATCAATACTTTGAGTTCTAAAAAGTTGGGTTCAATATAAAACAAAATGCACATCCAAAGTCATTTTCCAAGAGAAGAGCAACAATCACAAACAACTTATAACAAGGGCATAGCCATGAGGCCTTTAAAACAAGTCCTAAAACCACCTAGCTATGGAGAGCTTAGGAGTTCTAGAGCTTGAAAAACATGGAAGAGAAAGGGGTTAGAGTCACTACCACAAAGATTTCTCTTGACAAGTTTGAAGAATGAGAATGGTTGGAGATGGCCTTCTTCCTCCTTGAGCTTGATAATGGGGCTAAGTGAGTGTTTGTTTTGCTTCCTCAATAACCAAAGAGGGTGGTCCTTGAAGGGCTAGTGGAATGGTGAAAGGAAAGAGAGTTGGATGGGGTGTGAAAGTGGGAGGAAGAACAAGAGGAATTGGAAGAGTAGAAGAGCTAGAATGAGGCTTAGAGAGAAGTGAGAGCTTAGGCTTGTAGTGAGAGGATGAAAATCACAAATGAGAGAGTGGGAGGGCTAGTTTAGGCGCAAAAATGGGGAGAAGTGGGCTGATTGCTTTGCTTCTCCAACAAGCAAGAGAGAGTAGGTGAGTCTTACTTCTTTTTCAAGCAAAAGGGCTAGGAACTTTGGGGTAAAAGAGTGGGTTGTGTTTCCTTTGAGTCTTGGCACTTGGGTAAAGGCTTGTAGTGTTTCTTTTCAAGTGGTTAAGAGCATGATCTATCCTAGGATTGGCATTGGATGATTGTGATCACTCCAAGTGTCACAATCTTGATGGAGGAGATTAGATCTTTTGTCATGACTAAAGAGATACTACTAACCTAGACTCTTGATCTAATGGTGCATGATGAGAAGACAAATGAATGGTTGGATTTTGCTCTTGCACTTGGCCAAGATTTGGTGTATCAATTAAGAAAAATTCTTTAAATCTTCAAAGCTATTAGGATTACCTAAGTTGTTAATTCAATTTGATTAGTTAAATTGCTCTTTAACTGATTTCGGTTAATTACACCTTTAAGACGTTTTTCCTCTTAAAAGAATTGATCTTATGAATTATGTAATTAGGGTTTAGAATTAATCTATCTCAATTGGTAAGGTAGAACAATTGTCTTGTACTTAATTAATAAGATTGGATTAGCTTAATTATATTTCTAAGTTACGAATTAATGAGGTTCGAATAATTCGATTTTAATTAAACCATTTAGTGCATTATAATTCAATTATTGACTTGACTCAATTCACTAAGCTCTTGCTCATCGAGATTAGCCGATTAATTCTCAGTTAATCGTTAACCTCTCTAATTAGCCAGGATCACTGAACTAATTAGCTTAGACAAAAAATTGGGGATGTTACAATTTTCTTGTTGATTATGTAGAAATAGGGGTAGTTGAATTCCTGTTGATTAATTGTTGATTATTCCTTCCCCTTGCTTGCTTGGTTATGCATTTTTGTCCCATCTCATCATCACCATTAACTTGAATCTCAAATTGCGCGTGCTATGCATGCAATAAAACAAGGAAGCCAAAATAGCAAAGCGTAAAAACAACTGACATCAAAAGAAAATCTATGAGCTATGATTCTTCCAATTTTGTATTTTTGAATATGCCTTGCTCCTTATTTTTCAGATTTCTAATCTGGTGAGATCCTCATTCCTCTAATCACGGCTTACTCTAAGAGAAGCATTCCCTATCCACTAGTCAAACCAAAAAATTGCCATGTCCTTGGCTTCTTCCCAACTAATTTCCTTTTTCCCAAAATCATTATTGTTAGCTGAGATTAAGAACTCCTTTGTGTGGAAGAAGTATTAATTGTTGTTAGCTATATTGGACATGGTTGATGTTGCAAGTCCATCTTATTTATGTTTTCAAGTGTGTTCTTATTTGTCTATGTCTAGCTACAACATACCATTGATGGCTGATATTCATTTTGCTGCTCTGTTGCTTTGCGAGTTGCATAATGCTTTGAGAGGATTTGTGCTAAGTTAACCCTGGAAATTTTTGTAAACATCTTTGTTAGATCATCAATCGCCTTTTTGTTTTCCAACAGCGTTGGCTTGTATTTTGAGTCCAAGATGGAGGTCTTTCAAAGCTGATAGATGGGCTCAAAATGAAAAATTAGAGTATACTAGAGAAGACTATTAGAAAGAACTTGAGCATATTTAACAAGTTAAACCACCCATTTGTAGTTATATCTCAAAGTTGGGCAATACTAATTTATAAGCAATTCAATTTAGGGGGGTTGTTGCTTTTTACTCATCTTTTATTAAGTCCCTTCCTTGCTCAATTGATGCAGGTTTGTCCTTTCTCATTATTTTCCTTCTTATTCTTTGCCTTTTGCACTATTGCAAGATATAAACTGCACCACTGACCCACCACATAAATATACTATTACCATTTTTAATTTGTATTTTAATTTGTGTAGGAAAATAGGAATGGTGCATTGGATGGCAATGGAGCATCTTAATCTTTGGCATTGTGAGGAGAGATGGATTATGAAGATCATGGTTGTGACCTATAATATATGTTCCTTTTTATCTTGTATAATTTCTAGACTTGTAACTAGACTAATATGTTAAACTAGTTAATTTCTAGCTACTACTTAATTAAACCAATATGTTAAATCTGTTTCTAACATGTGTAGACTAATATGTCAGTGTATTAATTTAGACAATCTTAATGAATTATTGATGTGTCTTTTTGTTTAACAATTAATCTTTGAACAATTTATTTTAAGAATACATCTTTGGAGTAAATATATATATATAATTGGAAATTATTTATGTATTAAAATTAAAAATAACAAATTATTATTAAATAATTAATTTTTCAAATAATTTTTGCTTAATACAAAAGTTAAATCATTTCAAAATTGTAGTTACTTTTGGAACTCAAAATGAATTGATTATGTGCCACGATTGAAAAGTGTAGGCTTTGTGTGGCCTTTATCTAACTCAATAGGCACGTTTTATAACCGTGGTCTTAAAGTTAAAAGCATGGCCTTTAGGGTATAAATAAGACCACGTTTAAAAAGCGTGGCTTTAAGTTTAGACAATACACAACGGTTAAGAGCATGGGCTTAAGTTTATATAAAAGGGCACGCTTTTAAAGCGTGGTCTTAAATTGAAGCCATGGACAACACTAAAAAATGTGGCCTTAGACACTGTTGCAAGCGTGGCCATTTCTTCGATCAAATGCCATGCTTTAGAAGTCAAAAGCCACACTTTGGCTGGGAATGTGGTCTTTGCTAAAGAAAAGCGTGGCCATAGAGAATAGAATATGGTTTTATAAGCCACGACAAGAGAAGCATGGCCTTTTGGCGAAAAGTGTGGCCTTTGATCAAAGGCCACACTTTTTATAACTAAAGGCCACACTTTTTAATCGTGGCCTTAGGATTTATTTGTTGTAGTCCTTGCCCATACACATTACCTTCTCTTGTTCTAAAGCTCAACCTTTGTTATTTAACATGTCTAAAAAGGGTTACTCTAGCGTCCCATACATCTTTGATGACAAAGATAGGCAAACAAACTTCCATAGGAACTTCTTTGCTAGACCCATTACTAAGGGAAAAAGTTTCTACCCGAAAAACTTTACCACATTGCCTAAGGTACATGAAGTCTTTAAGTTCCAAGGATGGAGTGATTTCCTCAGAATCTCTGAAGACATATACACGAGGTTGGTGCTTGCTTTGTACAGCACACTTGTCCCCTCTGATGAAGACAACATATCCCTCAAAAACATCATTGGGAGTTTTGAGATTCCAGTTCTTCCCTCAGATATTGCACAAAGCACGAACACTCTAAATAATAGGATTTTGTGCAGAGTAAGAGAAAGATGGTGGGAAGAGCTAGGAGTTTCAAAGGAAGATGTTTTTGAAGTCCTCACTAGTAGAAGAGAATGCAAGTAAAGGACATTCACACTTCTCACCTCCGTACAAATGTTAGGGTTGTATACTCTATGGTTCAACACACTATGCTGGCAAGGATAGGTAACACATATGTGATGACTGAGATGGATCAAATGGTCATGTTCTGCTTCATGACCATAAGAAGGATAAACTTGGTAAGGTTAATCCTAGATTTCATTCTTTTTGCTGTGGATGTTGCAATGAGAAGTCATGCTGCTTTACCATATGGCATGTTTCTCATAAGGGTTTTCACTAGAGCCTAACTTTCAGTTGATGGGCACAGGAAAGACGACAAACGCCCTATAACCACCATGAAAACATTTTCTGCTTTAGGACTAAAGTCTGAAGAAAAAGAGCCAGAGAAAGAGAAGAAGAAAAGGAAAGAGGAAAAGGGAAAGGAAGACAAGAAGAAAGACAAGAAGAAGAAAGATTCCTCTATCTACAAAAATGCAGCTGCTGTTCAGAAGGTTAAATCTAAACCTTTTGATAAAGCAATAAAGAAGAAGAAGAAAAGGGGTAAAAGAGGTCACTCCCCTATCTTTGAAGAAAGGAGAATCAGTAAGAGAAGATTGCTGAAACTTGCTGAAGAAAGCTCCTTCTCCTGCAATGCTGAAAATGAGGCTTTTGCCATTGCTGCACAAACCATGAATACTGCTGCTCCTTTTATGCCTGTAGTTAGAGCCTCCAAACCTACTCAAAGAGGCATTGTGATCAGGAAACCAATTCCTTAAGAGTAACGAAAGCCACAAGTAAAGGCTTCAAAAGGAAGTAAGGACCCTGAGCACAAGAGGAAGGGCAAGCGAAAGATTGAAAAGGCCCCTGTGGAACCTTATAAAGATTCCACTCCTTCTCGGGCAACAAATGTCGTAGTTCGCCCCAAATTACAATTTTAAAACTTAATTACACTACTTGTAGGATAATGCAACCAAGGTCATCTCTTACAAGGATGTTGATGACTATTTGATTAGCAACAAGGGGTTTTGTTTGCATGTAAGAAAACTAATTAAGAAAGGAAACTAATAACTAAAAAAGACACTAGCTCAAGGATTTCCTAAGGCAAAAGGCATATCTATCACAAACACGCATATGGTCAAACACATAGAGTGTGACTAACTTGAGTTGTTAGTACGACTGCTACTAGCAACTCCACAATTCACTTAACGATCGCCAAGTATTCGATTAACATACAATTAGTAAATAGTTGAGACCTCAACCTCTAATTAACTCATGGTAGACTTTAGCCCCAATTGCATTGGCCTAAGTCTCAATCAAGACCCAACTCTCAATTCTTTTGTTAATTAAACATACATTAATCAATCAATCAATATATATCTAATTAACATCTTAGTCATGCATCCTCATATCAATGCCATTCAATAAGAACACATAATCAAGATTGTCCCAATCATAAAGCCCAATCTCAATACCATCCAATCAAATTTCATAATCAGGAACCCTTAACTAGCCAAGTTCATATTAATCAACCAATTAATAGTCACCCAACTAATTATCCAATTACATACCCACACATCAATATCATTCAATGCAAGCATATAAAAGAGTGTGAAGCAAAGAATTGAGAAAACACATCATGCATTGAAATTAAGGAGTAAGGTTACAAGATACGACCCTTGAAGCCCTTTGGAAAATCCCTAAGCTAGCCTCCAACTCTACTCCTCTATGGGAATTTACAACCAAAACAGAAAGTGAAAAGTGGTAGTGGAAAGATAAGAGGGTGAGCAAAAGAGAAGAGAAGAGGAGGGAAGAAAAGAAAAACTAACTTACTCTAACCTAAGGAGAAAAGTTAAGATCCTAAGAATGAGACTTGTTACTTAATTTGGTGAAGTCTTAGGTAAAAGAACATGAATTCCCATGCATTATCTTTCCAAAAGTGGGCCTAAGTGGCCTAAAGCCCGAGATTACAACCTTTTTACTATTGTACACTTTCCTGGTTGTGCTATAGCACAATAATAAGTAAATCAAGTGTTGTTTCAACTGTAGGTTGTGCTATAGCCTAAGGTCCTGACAGCAATTATGTAGAATTAGTCATTTTGGTCATTTCCGAGCCTAGTTTGAGCCCCAAAACGTCTGAATAACTCTTGGTGTCTACATGAAAGTTGTAGATCTTTTTCTTGGCTTCAAAATGGAGACCTCATTTGCTTCATTTAGATTTTGGATGAAAGAGTTATGGCTTTATCTTTGTATCATACTCCTGATAGCAATTATACAGAATTTCATGTTCTAGTCATCTTCAAGCTCCATTTCAGTCCTAAAACCTCCAAATTAGCCCTCGGTGTCTTCATGAAATTGTAGATCTTTCTCTTGGTTTCAAAATGGACACCTCATTTGCTTCATTTGGATTTGAGAAAAGAGAGTTATGGCTCTATCTTTACATTTTGTTCAAGCTGAAATTTCAGCAACATTGAAATTTAGCTTCCGATCACTTCTAAGCCTCAAATCCCTCCAAGTTAGGTTCTTACAAGTGAAAAACAACATATATAAGGATCAAAAACTCTTGGAATGCATTAAAACACAAAATAAAGGAAAAAGGCATGTTTATGCAAGAATTGGCAAAAATGGCAAATTAGCATTGAACTATAAAATTCTTATAATTGGAAAGCAAACATGCAACACAGAGGACTAAAACAATAAATATGAGGAATAAAATTAGTATCTAAATTGAACTCATCACTCTCCTCTCAGAAGAGCGATGAGAGAAGCTACAAAAAACAAACTCAGAAAAAGGCATGGCTACAAAAGCAAAGAAATGTTGCTGCCAGTATTGGTGCTTCATAGCAAAGAAGCTCTTCATTTTCATTAGAAGTGGATCAACACTATGCAGTTATTGAAGATGTGAATCCTGTTGGATAGGATAGCACAAGAAAGGGGGATGAGTCGTGCTTTCAAGAGACTTCAATATCCGAAAATTTTAGAAAAATAATCTATCTCAAGTTCAAAACTTTGATTGCAGAAATGATTGTGTTATTTTAAAAAATTTTTTAGTTCTATGTAAAACAAAAATATGTAACATCCTCAAATTCTTGTCGTGCTAAATTACTTCAGTAACCCTGAGTAATTAGGCACTTAATGAGAAATTATGAGATTAAGGCTTAATTAAGGGATTAACGCAGTGTTTATGAGTCAACTCTGAAAAAAGTCAAGAGAATGCTTAATCGAGATTAGATAATCTCTAAATAAGCAAGTCAGAGCCTTAATAGCTTAATTAGGCACTAATCACCCTTAATTAGTGTAATCAAGTTTTATTAAGGATAATTAAGCTTAATCACAAGATTAATTTTTGTTAATCATGTTATTGTGTATTAATCACTAATCCTTACTTTATCATCTTAATTAAGTTGCAAGAGTACTTAATCACAAGATTAAATTCAAATTTAGTCAACTAGACAATAAAATAAAGGGTGATGTCACTAAAGCATAAAGCATTAGACAAGAGTGCTTTATATAAGAGTAAGTACTTGATTTGTTCCCCCATCATCCAATTTGTCTCCCTAAGCCTTAATTAACACAAAAATAAAAAAATATCTTCTTCCCCCAACCTACTACATGTTACGGCTACAACAACAATACACACACACTCATTCACTTTTCATTTTTCAACTCTCATTCTCTCTCTTACTTCCAAATCCTCTAACTTCTCTCTACATTTTTCTTTTTCTTCTTCTTCCATTCTCCACCTCCATAACCAAACCTTCTTCACTTAGCACTTCAAAGACCACATCTTTTGGTCTTTGAAGAAGAGATTCGAACACTACAAGCTTCATTTTCAAGAGAACTCAAGAGTTCTCCCTTAGTTCATCCAAAACCACCACCATCAACATCAAGGAGGAGCCATCATCTTCTTCATTTCTCCTTCAAGAATATGCCATTTTCATAGCCTAGGTAATGATCTTCTCTCTTCTATTTTGTTTACTCAAGAAAGCTTGAAGCTTGGTTCTTCTCATGACCAAGATCTTTAAGTGAAAACTTGATAAAATCTTTCATGCTCTTCATGAGCAAAAGTTTCTATTTTTGGTAAAATATATTCATGTTCTTGTTCATGAGTGTTCTTGAGTTTTTGAAAAGTTCCTTTCTTTAAGTGCGTCAAAGTTTCTATTTTTCTTTCTTGATGCATGAGATTTTGATGTTTCTTGTGAGTTGCTTGAAAAAGAATGATGTTCTTGGTGATATTTTGTTTAAAGTTTGTTCCTTTTCTTATGATGAGTTTATGATTAAAAAAGTTTCATTTTTACATGTTTTTCATGATTTGATAAGACTATGAACATCCCAAGAGCATAAAGCTCTAAAACTTTCCTTCTTGATGCATGAAAAGTGGCGCAAGTTTTGGTGCCTTCATAAAGTTTTATTTTGTTTTGTTTTGAAGACAAGAATACATGTAAAAGTCAAAGCTTTTTGAAATGTGAAGCCTTTTTAAGCTATAAAAATGATATCTTGTCTCTTTATGTCTTAGAAACCAAACCTTGAAGAAAAGACCTTTCATAAAGTTTCCAATTTTAGTCAAGAATGAAATCTTTAAGTCATAAAAGTGTTGTTTTGCAACCTTTAATTCATAAAGTTTAGATCTTGAGTCAAAACAATGCATAAAGGTATTAACTTTTATAAAGATCAAGACTTTCTAAACTTTAAAGTTAATGTTTTATATCCCAAGTTCATAAAGTAGGAACCTTTTTAACTTTAAGACAACTTTAAATCATAAAGTTGAGACCTTGATGGTCTTTAAATAAATAAAAGTGTCAACTTTCATAAAGAACAAGACTTTTTAGTTCAAAAGCTAGTATCTTGTATCATTATTTTATAAAGATTTAATCTTTAAGTCAAGAGTATAATTGTAGAGGCACTTACTTTCATAAAGAATCAAACTTTATGACTACTTTATAAAGAATGATAACTTTTTTAATACTTAAGGTAAGATCTTGTCATGATAGTGATAAAAGCTTTAAACTTTGTAACTCGGATAAGTTAAAAATCAACCTTGGTGATTAGTGAACATAGTATTGTTGGGTTCATGAGTGTGGTTATGCATTGTCATGATCCAAGGATTAGAGGGATCTCAAACTCCTAGGGAACAGAAGTATGATTAGGGCCTTTAAGCATACCATGAACCTAGAAATCACTAAGTGTACTATCTCAAGGAAAGGAAACAATCGCTTAACTTAATTAAATTGAACAAGTGCTCCATAAAACATATACTCAAGTAAAGAGTGATTTCGTATGAGAAATAAGCAATTAAATGACCATATACATATGTTTTAACTATGTGATTCTCTACTGGGTAATCACGGGAAATCATATGATGATTCATAAGATTCTTCACAAAGAATACCACAACTATGAACCCTTCTAGGGCATGAATATGTGATGCCATTCGGCATGATGAATGACAAGTTTGATTGAGCTTTGTCTCATGATTAAATGATTAATGTGATGATATGATATAGATATGATGAATGACAAGCTCTCCGATCTAGCCGTTATGTTGCTGGATTTGTTTTAAAATTATGGACTTAGTTATATTATTATATGTGTCTAGTCAAAGAAGTACTACGTATGTAAAGTATAATAATAAGAAAAGAAATCATGGGATATGACCCTTCGATCACTTCGGTAAGGGAAGTGAGAGACGGTGATCCACAAAGACTCAAGGAACCTCTATGGAGAAGGTAAGGGTGATATGGAGGACTCTCTAATTTAGGGGTAACCAATATCAGCCTAGTCTGATTTGGTTTAGTACTGCATGATGATAGTCACAGACTGGGTTCATGTCCAAGAGTAGTCTATTTCAAAGGAAAGTAACGAATGTTTAGCATGTGCTAAAAACGAAAGTAAAGTCAAAGTATAACCATGGTTAGGTCTATGATGTTGCATGTCATTGCATTTATTTGTATTGTCCCTATGCATTATAAATGTTTATTCTATGCTTTCATATGTATGTTTAGTTATGATAATATAGTTATGATGTTAAGTTTAAAAGCAATGTGTTTCGGGGCTTAAGTTTTCAAAATCATTAAAATTGAACCTATATTTGTCCACTGATTTCATAATTAAACTTGAAATGGCTAGGATGATGACGATAACACAGTGTTTGTCTAGTCACAATCCTACTAAGAAATTTAGTATTTCTCACTCCTACATTTTCTTGTTGTCTTCAAAGGATGCCGACATCGGGCATGGTGGTGATTTTTGTTAAGTTTCTAATGATGCATTAGCAATTTGACCTGGTGCTGAATGCATTTGTGCTAATTGCTGAGGCAGCAATGCGAGTCTACATGTTCCATAGCCGCCAGTTCCATGCACCTATGATGAGTCCATTTTGGCATCCTCACAAGCCGTTTAAGGATATTACCATGGATGACATCCGCCCGCCTTTTTATCTTTCGAGGTACCCGACGGATGGGGATTTCGACTTTAACACTTGGTTGATGCTGACTGCTTCGATAGAGATGGATCCTTCTGAGTCATCATACCCCACTTATTCCGTGGGATCCTACTGTTCAGAGCCGTCTTAGCCTTCGGTGATTTGCCTATCTTCTGATTCTTCTGCTTCGTCTGCTGGCCCCGTTCCACCCCCGGTTCGTGGTCGTGGGTTCATTCATATCCGTGCTGTGCTTCATGGGTGTAGGCATGCCCTAGGAGGAGGTCATGTCATGCTGATGTAGCTCACGGTGGCTTTAGGAATGGTTTCCTCTCACCAGATAAGTGATGTAGTGATTGCATGCAGAGTTGAACATGAGGATAGCCCCTTTTGGTTGTAATTAGGGTTATTATTTTCTTTTGGCATGCATGGGTAGATGGCATTTCATATGTATTTCCTTTGCAGATGTATTTGTTAGGTTTCTTTTGTAGGGCCAACAATAGATATCAGAACCATTATATCACTATGTATGACTCATGGTATTATTATATTAACTATGAATGGCTATGGAATAAATGTTATGTTTATCTTAGTTATTATTATTCATGTTGCTTCTATTTATTTTATTCGCACTATATGTATGAGATAGCGATATTTATATTATGCGTTCATAATGCGCTCATGGGTCTTGGTTTTCAAATCAGTTTATTCATTATTGTTAAAAAAAAAATTACCCCCTATTTTCATTAAAAGTAATTTAGAAATGTAATATTAGTTTCACGAGTAAAAGTAACAACTAGTAATTCCATAATATGACTTAAACATAGTGTGAAACTATTCGGGTGTTACATTTTGATATTAGAGCAGTTCGTTCTTAAAGAGCCTGGGGATGGACTGACTATGCTTCTAAGCATACGTGTTAGTTAAGTCATGCTTTAAGTCTCGTCTGTATGATGGGACGTAGGGATTAGACATCCATGATTGCTTGTTCTGAATGTGGGTAGTTGTTGGTTCACTCAGCATAAATGTTGAGCTTGATCAATTCAATGTCTTCTATTTTGTGTACCAGGAACTAATGGCATAAGGGAGACGTGGTACGCCTCGTAATGAGTCGGAAGGTCCCAAGGAAGTATTGGGGATGCTCCGTGAAATGGTTGCTACCCATCGCATGATGGAGCGAATAGAACAAAGGGATGAGGAGAATCCCGAAGGGCACAATGGAGGAGCCGAGGTAGATCTTGAGTACCTCAAGTTTGCTAAGTTGAGGAAGGCAAATCCGCTGAGCTTTAGAGGGACATACAACCTCGATTCGACTGATGGGTGGATCAAGGCCATTGAGAGGATTTTCATGGTGTTGGCCTGCATCAAAGAGCAGAAGGTAGCCTTTGCTACCTACATGTTGGAAGTTGATGCTGAGTTTTGGTAGGTGGGCACCAAGAGGCTATTAAAAGGTGCTCAGACCCACATCACCTGGGAGATTTTCAAGTCACACTTCTACAAGAAGTATTTTCCCCCATTCGTGAGGAATGCAAAGGAGCTAGAGTTCATGAGTCTTAGTCAAGGGACCATGAATGTTGCTGAATACACTACCAAGTTCGAGGAGCTATGCAAGCTCTTGACGATTTATCAAGGGAACCCTGATAAGCGTTGGAAGTGTGTTAAGTTTGAATGAGGATTGCGTGAGGAGATACTGGCATCTGTAGGACCCATGGAAATCCGTGATTATGTTACACTAGTCAACAAGTGCCGTTTGGTGGAGGATTGTAACTGGAAGCTGTCTGTGGCAAGGTTCGAAGCTTACAAGAAGAAGCTAGCACCACAAGGGAAGAAGTTCAAGCCCCAACCCTCGAGGAAACCATTTCAGAGTAGAGGTTTCAGAGGAAAGCAACCCTAGAAACCTACTAGGAATCCACCTAAGCTTGCGAATGGTCAAGCTTGCCTTATGTATGGCAAGCACCATGGAGGACGCCGGTGTTTAGCTAGCCAGAATGCATGTTTCCGATGTGGAAAGCCTGGGCATATGGCAAGAGACTGCATTGTCAATCTGTTGTCCTTTGCCAACAAGCCCCAACACCAAGGAAAGGTCTTTGCCCTTAATGCTGAGGAGGCCAGTCAGTTCGACGATTTGATCCAAGGTAAATGCGAGGTTAACTGTTGAACCTTAACTGCACCATATGATATTGGAGCTACACACTCCTTTATTTCTCATGATTATGTAGATAGATTAGGATTGTTTGTGTCTGAATTACCTTATATGTTAATTGTTTCTATTCTTGCTGGGAAACCAGTTAAGACTTGTCATTATTGCTCGAATTGCCAGTTAGAAATTGATTGTAGGTCTTTCATAACAAATTCAATTTGTTTGCCTTTGTCTGGTTTGGATTTGATTCTAAGCATGGACTGGCTTTTGGCTAACCATGCTATGATAAATTATTCTGAGAAATCTATTATTTTTCCTCCTATACCTATTAGTTTGTTTTTGAGAAGTCTGTTGAACCTGTTAGTTTGTTTTTGAGTTCTATTAAGATAAGGAGTAGTGAGTCCGATAATCAGGGATTAGCTTTTCCTTATGGCAAGTGAAGTGGAACTCAAGCAGGTACTGGAAGAGATCCTTGTAGTTAGGGAATACCTAGATGTGTTTCCTGATATATACCCAAGTTTCTCCCAGAAAGGAAAATTAAGTTTTCTATAGAGTTGGTACCAGGAACAGGGCTGATCTCTATAGCACCCTATAAGATATCCCTAATGGAGTTGATGGAGTTGAAGGGAAAATTGGAAGAGTTGTTAGAGAAGAGATGTGTAAGACCCAGTACCTCACCTTGGGGAGCCCCAGTGTTGTTTGTGAAAAAGAAAGATAGGAGCATAAGGCTATGTGTGGATTATAGGCAGTTGAACAAAGTGACTGTTAAGAACAAGTACCCTTTTTCTAGGATAGACAACCTCATAAGATTGATCTGAGATTTAAATATCATCAAATAAGAGTGAAAGAGAAGGATATACCTAAGACAGCTTTGGCATTATGAGTTTATAGTGATGTCATTTGGTTTGACTAATGCCCCTACTATTTTCATGGATTACATGAATAGAATTTTTAGACCTTACTTGGATAAGTTTGTAGTTGTTTTCATAGGTGATATTCTCATCTATTTGAGAACAAAGGAGGAACATGAAGAACATTTGAGGGTTATGTTGGGAATCTTGAGGAAAAGGAAGCTTTATGCTAAGTTATCTAAGTATGAATTCTAGATAGAGGAAGTAAAGTTCTTAAGACATGTGGTGCCACAAGGAAGTATCACCATGGACCCAAGTAAGATTGGGGCTATGATGAATTGGGAGAGACCAACCTCGGTAACTGAGATAAGAAGTTTCTTGGGTTTAGCCGGTTACTGCAGTAGGTTTATAAAAGAATTTTCCCATATATCTTTGCCCTTAACCAAGTTGACAAAGAAGGATGCCTCATTTGTGTGGACCATGGATTGTGAGAAAAGCTTTCAAGAGCTAAAGGGAAAGTTAACCTCAATCCCAGTATTAGTATTGCCTAACCTTAGTGAACCATTTGAAGTTTATTGTGATGCCTCTGGAAGGGTTTAGGTTGTGTCTTAATGCAGAACAGAAACATGGTGGCTTATGCCTCTAGGCAGCTGAAGCCTCACGAAGTAAACTACCCAACCCATAATGAAGAATTAGCAGCTATAGTGTTTGCCCTGAAGATACGGAGGCATTATCTATATGGTGTGAAGTTTGAAGTGTTCTCTGATCATAAGAGTTTGAAATATCTTTGATCAAAAGGAGTTGAATATGAGGCAAAGGAGATGGATAGAGTTTTTGAAGGATCATGAGTTTAGGTTGAATGATCATCCTGGGAAGGCCAATGTGGTGGTTGACGCTATCAGTCAGAAATCTTTGCATGCGTCATGGATGATGGTTAAGGAGGATGAGCTAGTAAGGAGCTTTAGAGACCTTAACCTTGGAGTTTTGTTAACCCCCCATAGTTTAATATTGAATCAGCTTAGCGTGACGAGTGATTTCAAGAGTCAAATTGCTCAAGCCCAAAGTGAGGAAGAGGATTTCTTGAAAACCCTAGCGTTGGTGGAAGAAGGAAAGTTGAAGGGTTTGCTAGAGGTACAAATGGACTAAGGAGATTTGAAGGAAGGGTTTGTGCACCCGCAAGTGGTGACCTTTGAAGAAGGATTTTGGAGGAGGCTCACAAGAGCCATTTCACCATACATTCTAGAGTGACCAAGATGTATCGAGATGTTAAGAAGATATTTTGGTGGCCGGAATTGAAGAAGGAAATTGCAGAGTTGGTAAGCAAGTGTTTAGTCTACAAAAGGTAAAGATCGAACACCAAAAGCACTTTGGTATGTTGCAAATACTGGAATGGAAATGGGAAAGTTTCTCTATAGACTTTGTGATGGATTTGCCCAAAACACAAGCTGGTTTTGATGCGATATGGGTAATTATTGACAGATTAACCAAGTTTGCTCACTTTTTGCCCATTCGAGCTACTTATCCTTTGGAAAAGTTAGCCCAACTGTATGTTCAAGAGATAGTAAAGTTGCATGGTGTACCTTCAACTATAATCTCGGATAGGGACCCAAGGTTTACCTGTAGATTCTAGGGAGCCTTGCAAAAGGCATTTGGGATGAGGCATTGCCTAAGTACAGCTTATCACCCCCAGACGGATAGACAATCAGAGAGGACTATCCAAACTTTAGAGGACATGTTGAGAGCTTGTGTATTGGACAATCAAGGAAGATGGGATAGATACTTACCTTTGATTGAGTTTGCATATAACAATAGTCATCACACTAGTATTGGTATGGCACCCTATGAAGCTTTGTATGGAAGGAAGTGTCAATCTCCCCTGTGTTGGTTTGAACCAGGTGAGCAAAGCCTATTAAGACCTGATCTTGTGAGGTAGACCACAAAGCAAGTCAGAAGGATTAGGGATAGAATCCTTACGGCCCAGAGCCATCAAAAAAGTTATACGGATAAGAATAGAAAGCCTCTAAAGTTCCAAGAAGGAGAATGTGTGTTTCAAAAAATTACTCCTATGACTGGTATAGGTAGAGCCATGAAGGTCAAAAAGTTAAGCCCCCATTTTCTTGGCCCCTTTCAAATTCTAAAATGTGTCAAGTCTGTTGCTTATCAAATGGCCTTACATCCAAACTTGTCAAACCTTCATGATGTCTTTCATGTGTCTCAGTTGAGAAAATACCATTCCGATCATAGTCATCTCCTTGAACTCGAAAGTGTTTAATTAAAGGAGGACCTAACCTTCAATTTACCGTCATCTCGGATTGTGGATCGTGGGGTAAGACAGCTAAGGAATAAGACGATACCCTTGGGCAAGGTGCATGGCGTAGAGGAAACATGGAAAGGTATACGTGGGAGCTAAACTCCGTGATGAAGAACAAGTATCTTGATTTGTTTACAGGTAATAAATTTTGAGGGCAAAATTCTTTTTAAAGGTGAGGAGAAATGTAACATCCTCAAATTCTTGTTGTGCTAAATTACCTCAGTAACTCTGAGTAATTAGGCACTTAATAAGAAATTATGAGATTAAGGCTTAATTAAGGGATTAACGACATGTTTATAAGTCAACTCTGATGAGAAAAGTCAAGAGAATGCTTAATCGAGATTATATAATCTCTAAATAAGCAAGTCAGAGCCTTAATAGCTTAATTAAATACTAATCGCCCTTAATTAGCTTAATCGAGTTTAATTAAGGAAAATTAAGCTTAATCATAAGATTAATTTTTGTTAATCATATTCTTGTGTGTTAATTACTAATCCTTGCTTAATCATGTTAATTAAGTTGCAAGAGCATTTAATCACATGATTAAATTCAAATTTAGTCAACTAGACAATAAAGTAAAGAGTGATGTCATTAAAGCATAAAACATTAGACAAGAGTGCTTTATTTAAGAGTAAGTACTTAATTTGTTCCCCCATCACCAAATTTGTCTCCCTAAACCTCAATTAACACAAGATTAAGAAAATATCTTCTCCCCCCACCCACTACATGTTATGGCTACAACAAGACATACACTCATTCACTTTTCATTTTTCAACTCTCATTCTCTCTCTTGCTTCCAAATCCTTCAACTTCTCTCTACATTCTTCTTTTTCTTCTTCATCTTCTACTTCCACTCTCCACCTCCATAGCCAAACCTTCTTCACTTAACCCTTCAAAGACCATACCTTTTGGTTTTTGAAGAAGAGATTCAAACACTACAAGCTTCATTTTGAAGAGAACTCAAGAGTTTGCCCTTGGTTCATCCAAAATCACCACCATCAACATCAAGGAGGAGCCATCATCTTCTTCATTTCTCCTTCAAGAACACGCCATTTTCAAAGCTTAGGTAGTGATCTTCTCTCTTCTATTTTGTTTACTCAAGAAAGCTTGAAGCTTGGTTCCTCTCATGGCCAAGATATTTAAGTGAAAACTTGAGAAAATCTTTCATGCTCTTCATGAGCAAAAGTTTCTATTTTCGGTAAAATATGTTCATGTTCTTATTCATGAGTGTTCTTGAGATTTTGAAAAGTTCCTTTCTTTAAGTGCTTCAAAGTTTCTATTTTTCTTTCTTGATGTATGAGATCTTGATGTTTCTTGTGAGTTGCTTGAAAAAGAATGATGTTCTTGGTGATATTTTGCTTAAAGTTTGTTCCTTTTCTTATGATGAATTTATGATTAGAAAAGTTTCATTTTTACATGGTTTTCAAGATTTGGTAAGACTATGACCATCCTAAGAGCAAATAGCTCTAAAAGTTTGCTTTTTGATGTATGGAAAGTGGCATAAGTTTTGGTGCCTTCATAAAGTTTTATTTTGTTTTCTTTTGAAGACAAGACTACATATAAAAGTTTAAGCTTTTTGAAATGTGAAGCCTTTTTAAGTTATAACAATGATATCTTGTCACTTTATATCTTAGAAACCAAACCTTGAAAACAAGACCTTTCATAAAGTTTCCAACTTTAGTCAAGAATAAAATCTTTAAGTCATAAAAGTATTGTTTTGCAACCTTTAATTCATAAAGTTTAGATCTTGAGTCAAAACAATGCATAAAGGTATTAACTTTTATAAAGATCAAGACTTTCTGAACTATAAAGTTAATGTTTTATATCCCAAGTTCATAAAGTAGGAACCTTTTTGACTTCAAGACAACTTTAAATCATAAAGTTGAGACTTGATGGTTTTAGAATAAATAAAAGTGTTAACTTTCATAAAGAACAAGACTTTTTAGTTCAAAAGCTAGCATCTTGTATCATTATTTCATAAAGATTGAATATTTAAGTCAAGAGTACAATTATAGAGGCACTTACTTTCATAAAAAATCAAACTTTATGACTACTTTATAAAGAATGATAACTTTTATAATACTTAAGGTAAGATCTTGTCATGATAGTGATAAAAGCTTGAAACTTTGCAACTTGGATAAGTTAAAAATCACCCTTGATGATTAGTGAACATAGTGTTATTGGATTCATGAGTGTGGTTATGCGTTGTCATAATCCAAGGATTAGGAGAATCTCGATCTCATTGGGAGCATAAGTATGAGTAGGGCCTCTGAGCATACCATGAATCTAGGAAACACAAAGTGCGCTATCTATAACACCTTCCCAAGTACAATACTATGCTTAAGTCATAGCACCGCATCCTGGAGTTGTTACTGTTACCTGAGCGGACCTTATCTGACAGCAACTTCAGCCGTCCTCGGGACTTCTTGGACTTTCTGGAGACAACACGGAAAATAGGAGTGAGGATTATGAATTCACAGTAGGATTCTCTAATTATTATACAAAATGACATCGTTGTCATCTCCAGTTTGCTTCGATTTATTATGAAAAAGGTGAACATACAATGTGGACTGTTTAATTTTACAGTTCGAAAATATATTATCCGAAGCAAAGTTCATTGTTACTCATATACTTGTCATTTGGGGAAGTCTACACAAAATTAATTCATGAATAATACCATGGATAATAACTGCAACATATAAAACGCACATAGCATTAATCTACTGGGAACATAACATCTGCACTTAACTTGTACTTGAATTCATACATATGCATAAAATTTACTTTTCTTTCATCCGATACATCTAGGCGTTACGTATCGCCGTCCCTAGGGTGCTTGCATCTATCTACACTTGAGCGTTACGTATCGCCGTCCTTAAGTGCAGCATCATGCCACATTCCAGAGTATGATCACCATGTCATACCCCATCAGAGCGTGATCGCCATGTCACATTCCTTAGGAATATGGGATCCTCATGCTATATTCTAAAGTATGATCGCCATGTCATATCCCATCAGAGCGTGATCGCCATGTCACGTTCCTTAGGAATATAGACTCATCTTCATATCTTTACATACCACATTCCAGAGTATGATCGCCATGTCATACCCCATCAAAGCGTGATTGCCATGTCACATTCCTTAGGAATATGGGGTCTTTATTTGGTACTTACACTACCTGGGTCATGCCATGCCTTATGTAAGTTTTGGCCCCTACGCTTACACTAGCTGGGTCGATGCCATGCCTCATGTGAGCGGGGTACTTGCATGTACTTTAATCTTGGTCTTTAGTATTTAATCTTTACTGCCCTTGGGTAGCCTAGCCTTGGAGTGAGCTTGTCAGCTCCACCCGTGACCGTTGTCACACCGACTCACCCACAAGGGGATTCACATTCAATATACTCATGTCTTTTCATTCTTATACATGATCATGCATAGACATGCTGAATGTACTTATATATATATGTATATACTTCATCATTTATTCTCATATACCTCATATCATACTGCTTCTTGATTTATTCTCATATATCTCATATCACACTTATATCATTCTTGCATATAAATATCTCTAGTTGCATAGACTTCTGCCGTAAATTCGGCAGCATAACGGATCAAATCTGTTTCCCCATGAATAGTGCCAGTTTTCACAGACAATTCAATCATAGCATTATACTCAATCTAACATATATATATATCAATGTAAAACTGGCAAATCCTCACTCAAACCTTATATGTGTACTGATACTTGTAAAATTATCAATTTGGCCATCTTGCTAATCTTACTCAATTCTGCCCAGATCTTGTATAATCCAGCTTTATCTCTATTCAACTCATTTAAATTTGAAATTTGAATATGTCATAGCTTTATGTGTCTACTTTCTAACCTCTTTGGTCCCATATCATTTTGATCTACATAACTCAAGATATTTAAATTTTGCCTCAACTTGTTCAGTCACTAGCCTAAATTACACTCCTGGAAGTATAAATTCACTAAAAATCGAAACTAAGCTCAAGTCATGAGAAATTGTACATTGAAGCTAACAGGACAACCTTTCATTTGCCACAAGTTTCATTCCATTTGCTTAAGTATACCTCGAGTTATAAGTCCTGAAAATCGACCTTCCTAAACTACTTTGTTTTGGTCTGGATTGGACATAGGGCAACTTCCTCGAATCATTGGGAACAATTGGGACCATAACAAAATCATATTGGGATGTTCTCCTATGTGTAAGCTTTCTAACAAAGTTAGTTTCACTCAATTTGGAGTTGTATAGGGTGAGTTATACCCTTATCAACCCATACTGGCCGGGTGAATGTCTTGATTCCTAGGTCAAACTTCAAAAATTCATATCTCTCTCAATACTAATCCAATAACCTTATATGATATATGTATGGAAAGCCCTGGATGTCTACTCTGATCTACAAATAGTTTCATCAAGTTTAACCAGTTGTAGGTGGAGCTGTACACTCCGCCGTACGGACTGCCGTGGAACTTCTCCATTAGACAGCATTCTACTTCTCCATTCCTTCTAATTTTCTCCTTCTAATCATAATTCTAACTCAAGATCTCCTATTAATCTAATCATAATCCATCATATACATTCAATATATCATCAAATATATATAGAAGAGTAATCTTTCATGCATCCTCAGTTTAGAGAAATTAGGATTAGAGATTGAATCCTACCTCTTTGGAGTATGATTTTGCTGAATTTGAGTTTGGATTTGATGGAACCTTGCCAAAGCTTGGAGATTAGAGAGAGTAGATTGAAAGAGGAAGGGAAGAAGAAGAAGGCTGGGAAGGGGAATGTAAATCAGCTGGGAATGAGGAGAGGAGTCTAACTTAAATACATGAGAGTTGTAGTGTTGATTGGTTGGAGTTTTGTGGTTGAAGTTCGGCCATGTCTCCCTCTTTTGTGGCCAAATTGCTCTCCACATCGTCCCCAAAGTGAGGCTCACTTCCACTCTATCCGAACTCAGAACTCGTCTCTAACATGCTTGAGGTCAGAACTCATGCCATTTTACTTGAGCTTGGAGCTGAAGCCGGATGTCGGAACTCGTCCCATCTTGTTTGTGACTTGAGGGAATCTTATCTGTTTATACGAAACCTGGAAGTAAAGTCGGACGTAATCATATAATCTCGGAGCTCCCTATTTTAACTCGGGAATGTCAATGCTGGATATAAACTCAGAAATCGAAACTCGTATACGACTGAAATCAACTCAAAGATTTGAACTCATGTCCTTTGAGTTCAACTCTAAAGCCGGAACTCGTAAAATTAAACTCAGAGTTCGGTACTTGTACCATTGTGTTGAACTATTACTTCTGAGATTGGAAACCATGTACACTATTTTGAACCATGAGGTCTGAGGTCGGAACTCGGGAACCTCTATCTGAAACTTGAAGCCGCAGTATGATACCGGAAATCGGGTACATTAATTCGGATATTGGATCTCGGAAGCCACTCATTTAACTTGTAACTAGAACATGAAGTCGGAAATCAAGAATCACTCCATATTGTTCGGACTTGAAGGTTAAACTCGGAAGTCATATGAATAATCCAGATGAAGTCGGAAGTTGTAGGAACGAATTCGGAAATCGGTTGAAATCGGAAATTGGAATTGATCAATGCTGAGGGTGAATTCGGAGCTCGGAAATTGGGATGTTACACTATCTCAAGGAAAGGAAACAATCACTTAATTTTAATTAAATTGAACAAGTGTTCCATAAAACATGTACTCAAGTAAAGAGTGATTTCGTATGAGAACTAAGCTACTAAAAGACCATATACATATGTTTTAACTATGTGATTCTCTCATGGGTAACTATGGGAAATCATATGATCATTCATAAGATTCTTCACAAAGAATAACACAACTATGAACTCCTCTAGGGTATGAATGTATGATGCCATTCGGTATGATAAATGACAAGTTTGAAACTCTATAAATGGGAAGACTAGCTGCCTCACCTCCCCTTACTTGGGAGGAATTCTCGGAGGTTTTCATGGCCCGATTTCTTCCTACTAGTAAGAAGGCAAATTTTATTACAAACTTCGAGAAGCTCAAGCAAACACTAGGGATGGCAGTTACAGAGTGTGACATGGAGTTCACTCGACTTTCTCGTTATGCATCACACGTGGTGACCAATGAAGCATTAAGAGCTGAGAGGTTTATTCAAGGATTGGCATATCCTTTGTTTACCACTCTAGCCCCCCAAATTGGCAAGATGACTTATGCTAAAGTAGTAAATGCTACATTGTTGATTGAATTGGGTAAGATGGAGAGAAAGGCCTCAAGGAAGCAATAAAGAAGCCGAAGATCTAGGGCTTCTTTTCTGGTGGGTCAAGTTCTAGGGGAGGTCATGGTCCTCAAGGTCAACAGCGGGTTCCTTTAGGAGGGGCCGCATTATTAGGGCCCAATCTCATGAACATTCTCGCCCCTGTGTCTCAATTTGGTAGTTCTCTACAACAGAGTATGCCAAGGCTTGGACACTCGAGTCAGGCTTGAACACCTTGCCAAAATTGTAGTAGACCGCATTCAAGGATATGTCACAGGTGATTAGAAACCTGTTTTGGCTATGATAAGAAGGGGCACTTTAAAAAGGATTGCCCCCAGTTGGTTGGAGGATCGAGCTGAGGTTCTATGCCACTAGTTACTCCATCTACTTCCTTCTTACCATCGTCTCAAGGTGCCACTTTTGCGGTAGCTGGTAAAAGGACTGGGGGGCAGGAATGCACGCAGTAGAGGAGCCAAGAGAATAAAGAGAGGACAGCCACGCCTATATGCTCTAACACGTCAAGATGCCCAAGCTTCAAAGCCAGTAATGGCAAGTATACTTCAAGTGTGCTCATTTGATGCTCATGTATTATTTGATTCAGGGTCTACACATTCATATGTGTCCCCATATTTTGCCTCCCTATTTGGTAAGCCTCCCGCAAAATTAAACAATCCATTTTGGGTTAGTACCCCTTGGGGTAATCACTCTTGGTTCAACTAGTATTTGAATCTTGCGTGTTCTATATGTGTAGTGTCAATACCCTAGTTGATTTCATGCTATTAGAAATGGTTGATTTTGAAGTTATATTGGGAGTGGATTAGTTAGCTTCATGTCATGCCACAGTGGATTGTCGTTCGAAGGAAATGAGATTTGAGATTTTCGGGCAGTTACAATATGTATATAAAGGAAGCAATTGTATCACTTCTACCAGCTAAATTTCTTCTTTTAATGCCCTATGGCTTATGAGTAAGGGACGTCATGGTTATATTGCAATGGTTAGAAATGCTAAGGCCAAGAGTCCTAGTTTGGAACAAGTTCTTGTGGTTAAGGAGTTTTTGGATGTTTTTCCAATGAATTACCTGGATTGCCTCGAGATAGGGAAATTGAGTTTGGAATTGATGTATTTTCAAACACTCAACCTATTTCCATACCTCCTTATGTAACACCTTACCAGACAAAGTACTATGCTTAAGTCATAATAATTTATCTGATAAGAGATTACGTGTAATACTGATTAAATTTTTCTTTCTGTATTAGTATTAATTACTCGCATAAGAATACTTGATTGCATAACAAAATTTTCTGCGTGACGACGGAATAAATACTAATCAATCGATAAACTGTAAATAACTTAACATAAATAAAAATACAATAAGGACAGAATTACTGCAAAAGGCATCATAAACGTATACATATATATCTGATTTTTAAGTTCACCAAATTGATATATGGTGACAAAATGAGGCCGGTAATACAAAACAAAATGGCCAGTTCCTATGAACAGCACCTTAACTGCTCCCCATGGGACATTGCATGTACATTCCTAATATCTACCCATCCAACCATGACCCAAACTGCCAAAAGAGGGTCATTCTGTACATCTAACCCCACTACAGCATGCATGCTATCTAAACAGAGTCTGATGAAAGGAACCCGTTCGCCATGGCGGCGTCAACTGGAGGGTGCCCGGCACTAGGAGCAAAGGACGACGGAGAACTAGCCACCTCAGACGGATCCTCCTCCGAGGTCGAGGCCGACGACATCGGCTGCGTCGGTGAAGCAGGAGGGGCCATGGGAACAAGGGTCGCTGCTGCCGCTGGCGCTGCTGCTGCTGTTGGGGGAGGTGGGAATGGATGGGCCATATGAAGGGATATGGCAATATATGGAACCGAGGGGTCAAACAGTGGGTGCATAAGTGGTACAGTAAAGTCCCTCTGGAAGAAGAAATATAAACGAAACTGGCACTTACCAGATATATATACAGAATCTAGAAAAGGGTCGATGTGGATGTGAAGTTCGGGAAACTCAATGAATAGGACCCTGGTCGCTGCGTGCTCCATGGTCTGAGAATGATGCGGAAAATACAATAGGGTGAGAAATGAATATTTCTCAGTAGAAATTCCTAGCCTCTATATATCTGTCATTGCTGTCATTCTCAGTTGTTTCGGTCATGCAGTATTTTTCAAATAGTATCATAAAACGATAATATTCAACTTAATTACTTGTTTGTAAAGCAGACACTGAAACAAATTTAATTTTAATTAACAGATACACTAATGCACTCAAATAGTAATCATGGTGGAACAATAACATATTAAGAATAATAAATAGGAATCTAGAACAATCAATAGTGAAACCTTACATTATACATATGCATGTGCAACTAAAAATATGCATCTTGTTCTTGGAGGCTTTCGCCTATTAGAATTTATTTCCATCCTTGGTCCCCTGGGAGTCATTGGCCATATACTCCTGGGTAATAGTCCGCTTTTCAGGACCGAGCTCGTTCCTATACAGGATGGCCGGGTTTACTTTCCCCAACCTTCCCACTGATCTATTCCCCTTAATTTATTCCGGGGCTGGCCCAAATGATATGGAACTCTTTATAATATCATGAAGTGAATGCATATCTAGCTTGACTCTTGAATATAATGCATTCAAGCTATCATAAAGTTTCACAACATATGAACTTCTTACCGAAATTTCGGCGGCATAACGGATCGAGTCCGCTTCCCCATGAATAGTGCCAGACAATCAGTACAATTGCACAACTAATAATTTCAGTATAGACCAGCAACTATGTATATACATTTATAGCATCATTCAACAATTGCAAATCAAGCATCAATAAGTTTCAGCTTGTTCTTCTCTATTCTGCCCGAGTTTGGCATGCTCCAATTTTCACTCAATTCAACTCATTAAATTCTCATTTTTGGATATTTTATAGCCTTATATGTCTAGTTTCTACTATCTTTCGTCCCATCTCGTTTTGAGTTGTATAACTCTAGATATAAATATTTTATCTCAGCATGTCCTATTCTTAGCCAGAATTGGGTTCCTGTAGAAGAAAATTCACTAAAAATTGAAAACTATATGAAATCATGCAAATTTTATATCAAAATGAAGCTAACACAACAAGCTGTAAAATGAATTAAGTTTCATGTAATTTTCCTTGGTGGATTTTGAGTTATGAGTCTCGAAACATTACCCTATTGGGCTATCCTATTCTAGACCAGTTTAAACCTAAGCCAATTTCATTGATGTTATGGGAACAAATGACAATGAATTAAATTCTGAAATTTTTATGGGATGTTATCTCATGTGTTAGCTTTCAAACATCTTTGGTTGCACTCAATTTGAGGTTGTATAGGGTGAGATACACCCTTCTCAACCCATGCTGCCCGGGTGAGAACCTAGATTTCTAGGTCTAACTTCAAAAATTCGTAACTAATTTTATACTAACCCAATGGCCTATTATGATATATTTATGGAAAGCCCTAGATTTCTAGTTTCATTTAAAAATGGTTTCATCTAATTTAAATGGCGGGAGGTGGAGCCGTACACTCTGCCGTACGGACCGCCGAGGGAAAACCCTAACAGCTTCTAGATTTGACTTCCTCCTTCAAGCTATTTGCCATCAATTTCAATTTCAATCACAGCATACATGCAAAACCAGTCATAAAACATCATCATCACTCTATAAAACATCCATATCTCAGATTATTCACGCTCCTCATGCAGCCCCAAATCAAAGAAGATAAGAGAAGAAGTAGGATTTCCTACCTTGTCTTGTGTAATTTAGGCTGATTTTGTGTCTTGGATAGTGGTGGCTTGGGATGAGACTTGAAGATGGATGAGAATGGAGTAGAAATGAGAGCAAGGAGGCGAGAAAGAGAGAAGCTTCAGCCGCTGGAAGAGGTCGAAATTTCTGATGGAAAAAGAGAGAAAAAGTGAGATATTTGAATCTAGCTTGGTTTTGATTGGTGGATCCAAGTTTAGTATTGATTTTGGTTGAGCTTCCCATCATCAAGGGCTCCCAAGGCGCCACTTGGGTGGGTTGTTTGGCTAAATCTTAGCTGTTGATTCTAGGGCACTCATAGAAAAATTCTACTGGTCCGGTTCCAGCAGTTTGAAATACCGAAATCTTACCGATTTCTCTTAAATCGGCAAATTAGTTTGAAATTTTTCTGTGGGGGTTTTCTATGCTCCTAATCTAATTCCATCAAGCCTAATCCATCTAAATCACACTTAATTGGCTTTGAATAAATGTTTAATCAAGTTCTGATTAAACTCACTTATTTGATTAAAAACCGAATAAATCAGTTGTTAACGATGGATTTTTCGGTCATTACACCTTACCATATGGCACTAGCAGAATTAAAAGAATTGAAGGAGCAGATGCAGGACTTGTTGGATAAGGGTATTACAAGTACTTCTCCATGGGGTGCTCTCGTCTTATTTGTAAGAAAGAAGGATGGGTTTCTAAGGTTGTGTGAGAATTACCGTCAGCTGAACAAGCTAATAGTGCATAGCAAGTACTCCTTGGCTCGCGTAGATGACCTATTTGACCAACTTCAAGGAGCTTGTTTTTCCAAGATTGGCCTTCGATCTAGGTAACATGAGTTGAAGGTTAAAGAAGTAGACATCCCAAAGACTACTTTCCGTACCCACTATGGACATTACGAGTTCTTGGTAATGTCTTTTGGGTAAACTAATACGCCAGCTGACTTTATGGACTTAATGAACCATATCTTTAAGCCTTTCTTGGATTGCTTCGTAATCATCTTCATTGATGATATTCTTGTGTATTCTACGAGCCGAGAAGAACATGTGTAGCATTTGCGAATTGTCCTTCAGACTCTAAGAGATCATAATCTTTATGCCAAATTCTCTCAATGCGAATTTCAGTTGGATAAGATAGCATTTCTTGGTCATATAGTATCTAAGGAAGGAATTACGGCAGATCCTAAGAAAGTTGAAGCCATACAGCAATGGCCAAGGCCTACCACTGTTATAGAGATCCGTAGTTTCTTGGGATTAGCCGATTATTTTCGCTATTTTGTCAAAGATTTCTCCAAAATTGTAGTGCCATTGACGCAGTTAACACAAAAGAATGTAAAGTTTCGGTGGTTAGATGCTTATGAAGAGAGTTTTCAGAAGCTTAAGACTTGCTTAACCACAGCTCCAATTCTTGTTCAGCCTTCAGGTCCTAGTGGATTCTTAGTGTATTGTGACGCCTCAAGGGTAGGCCTTGGGTGCATTTTGATGCAACATGGCCGCGTAATTACTTATGCTTCAAGACAACTCAAGAAGCATGAGCAAAATTATCCCACCCATGACTTGGAGATGGCCGTAGTTGATTTCGCCTTGAAAATATGGCGACATTACTTATATGGTGAGGCTTGTGAGATGTACATGGATCATAAAACTCTTAAATATATTTTTTGGCAGAAGGATTTGAATTTAAGAGAGCGAAGATGGGTAGAATTATTGAAAGATTATGATTGCGCAATATTGTATCACCCGAGTAAGGCAAATGTCGTAGCAAACGCTTTAAGTAGGAAGTCGATAGATAGTTTGGCCCATATAACTCCTATGGAAGACCTTTAATAGAGGAAATTCACAAGTTGGAATCAAAAGGTGTGCAATTTGAGTTGAATAAGTTTGGGGTACTTATGGCTTATCTTAGAGCCCGATCTTCTTTGGTTGATAAGATTAGGAAGGCTCAGAGCAAGGATCCAAAGTTGAGAAAGTTAATGGAAGACGTGTATAGCAGCAAGAATTTTGAATTCACCTAGGATCAAGAGGATGCTTTAAGGTTGGGCAACTGCTTATATGTACCTGGTGTAGGGGAGTTAGAAAGATTATCCTTGAAAAAGCTCATAATTCCAAGTATACCATTCATCTAGGCTCAGCTAAGATATACTAAGATTTGAAGCAGTTGTATTGTAGGAAGGCATGAAGAAAGATGTTGATGAATTTGTATCTCAATGCTTTGTATGTCAACAGGCTAAGGTGGAGCATCAAAGACCAGATGGTCTTCACCAACAAATAAAGATACCAAAATGGAAATGGGAACGTATTACTATGGATTTTATTACTGGGTTACCACGAACTTCGAAGGGATTTGATGCAACCTAGGTAATCGTGGATTGATTGACTAAATTTGCCCACTTTCTTCCTCTAAGAACCACTTATAGTGCAACTCAATATGCAGAGATGTACATTGATGAGATAGTGAAACTACATGGAGTACTTGTATCCATTATATCGAATCGAGGCACTCAATTCACATCCCATTTTTTGGAAAGCCTTTTAAGAGGCTATATATATTACACGCTTGGATCTCAGCACTGCTTTTCAGCTTCAGACGGATGGACAATTCGAGAGAACTATTCAAATCTTCGAAGATATGCTAAGGGCCTGTGTCCTCGACTTTGGTGGGAGTTGGAGCCACTTCTTGCCTTTGATTAAATTCTCCTATAATAACAGTTATCGGTCTAGCATTCAAATGGCGGCTTTTAAAGCTTTGTATGGAAGACGTTGTTAATCTCCAATTGGTTAGTTTGAAATTGGTGAAGCCAAGCTTCTGGGGTCAAATTTAGTACAAGATTCCTTAGAAAGGGTTCGCATCATAAGGGAAAGACTTTAGCCACTCAAAGCAAACAAAAAGCGTATTTTGACAATCGGAGATGAGAATTGGAGTTTTTGGTTGGAGATCATGTAATCCTCCTAATCTCTTGCATGAAGGGTGTTATGAGGTTTGGTAAGAAAGGAAAATTCAATCCACGCTATATCGGACCCTTTGAAATTCTTGAACGGATTGGTGCAACAGCTTATTGAGTAGCCTTGCCACCTAATTTATCTTCAATTCACCCCGTATTCCATGTCTCTGTGGTTCACAAGTATATGCACGATCCCTCCCATGTTCTTGAACCTCAAACTATGCAGTTGGATGAGAAGCTATGTTATGAAGAATAACCGATACCTTTAGTGGATCGACAAGTGAAGAAGCTACGTTCGAAAGAAGCAACTTCAGTGAAGGTGATCTGAAGGAATCACAATGCTGAAGAAGCCACTTAGGAGTCTGAAGATTTTATGCATTCCAAGTATCCTCATTTATTTGAACCTCAAGGTAAATACAAAGGAATTTGGAGGACCAAATTTCTTAAAGGGGGGAGAATGTGATGTCTTTATGTTTTATGTGATATGAGTTTTAAGTTGTTTAAATTACGGACTTGGGTATAATCTTTTAAATTAGTATTCTTGAATATCTGAAAGTTATTGGACTGGAAAAAAATGCTTATTAAAGTGAATGAGGCTTAAAATTTGGAGAAAAAAAAATTTCAGGGTGGTGCAAGTAGTGCTGACAACATTTGTGCTTTAGAGGTTTGGGGGCCCAGGGGCCAGAAGCCCTTGCAAGTCAAAAAATGAGGGTTTCAGGTTACTGGGCACCCAGGCATCCACTATCTAATTTTAACATGTGGGGTTAGCCTTTCACTCCATTTTCATCCAATCTCTCTCTCTCTTTTAATTCTCTCTCTCTAGGATCTTCTACCCTCACACTCCATCAATCCACCGCCTTTTCCCTTTACATTTCTACACAAATCCATCTTCCCACTCCTTCTCCTTCATCACCATCATCATCTTCTTTCTTGAGTTTCTCTCTCTATCTCTTCTTGTAGTGAGAGAAAGAGGAAAATGGAGGAGACACACCATTCCTCCTTTGTTCCACTTTCTTTCCCAAGGCTTTTGAGGCAAGTTATTGATACTCTTTACCTCCTTTTCGTCATAAGTTGGTTGTTTGTTTCATGGAGTTGAATTCAGGTTTTGGATGAAGAAGGCTTAGGGCTCAAAATTGGGGATTTTGAGTTTGGGTGTTAATTGGGGTTGAGTTTGATTCTTAGAAGCTTCTTTATGTTAGTCTGATAAACTTTGTATTGAAGCCTTGCTTGTGAGTGGATAATATATTTGTAGCAAACCTTTAAGTGAAGTAATTCATGGATATATAAATTCATATTGCCACTTTCCCCAAATAATTGTTAAACTATTTTTATCTCTAAGATTTGGAAGTATTTACTTATATATTTACACTTGAAGTTCTTGTTTCATTAGTTACTCAATTATTTCAAACTTGATATTGTGCATGTTGGACATGGGATAAGACTACATAACTAAGCTCTTGAGTTTATATGCTATCTATGGAAATTTTGTTGAAAATTGATTATATGCATGACAGTGAAAAAGGAATGGAAGCTTTACTAATGGCTATTAGCATTAACCTTGGTGCACCTTGAATAGCCCAACTAGCAATGTGGCCTGGCATGTTTGGCCAACATGTCCGAAAAGTTCCGGCACGTTGAGGTCAGGTTGTCGGGGCCACTCAGTTGTGAGATTTATTTGATATTGCTAGGGTCAGGTTGTCGAGGCCACCAAGTCAGGAAGTTTTTTCTGAAATAGAATCCTCCCTAAAGTTTTAGTTTGACATTGAATTTAGCATCTTATTTTATTTGTTATAAAGTAATATGTTGTACCTTTTATATGATGTTAATCATGGTTAGAATTTAAAGGCTTGTCTCATGCTAACTATGAATATATTATTCCTCATTGAGTTTCATAACTCACCCCATGGTTTCCTTATTTATTTCAGATTCAGCCGTAGAGATGACTCTTACCCCATGATGCTCTCCGGCAAGTATACCAGATCGTACAAGTAATAAAGTGATAAGTAAAGTATCGTTCCCACGAGGATAGATCAAATACCGGATAGTTTTAGGGATAACTATTTGGATGGAATGAATTCACGAATAAAGAAATTAAAATTCAAACAAAATAAAATAAATAAGAAAATTAATAATGTAGACGGATGCTAACTAGGTAAACAAATGCAATGGGGCGGATGCTAGGGCTAATTAATTTCACCTATTGCAGACACATTTACTATGAATTTCTGTTAATTAGTTCCTATCCTAATTGACTCACGGTCAGTTTCCCTTAATTTATTCCTAGCCTCTCTCGAGGTCAAGCAATACTCTTTATCCTAAACGGATTGCCTAATCTCTTAGCACAAACTAATCTAGGAAAAGGTTGAAGCTCTATGGGTTCCTATGTTGACCGCATGAACCGCGTTTGTCTATCTCTAGTTTTCGCTCAGCTCATGGTGTTTATGTTAAGAGGCTCTATTCACAAACCCTCTCTCGAGTTATTGTAAATCCCCAAATCAATTAATTGGTGATCAAGTAATTAAAAGCATTAAGAACAAACAAAAACCCTAAGCAATAGAGATAGAAAACAAGATTAACATTAATCCATGAGTAAACTTGTCATACAAAAAGGGTCTATTAACGCCCTAGCAAAAGAAAACTAGTTCATAACTGAAGAAAAGAAAACAATGAGAGAGTATGAAGATGAGAAGATAGAAGAAACAAAAGCCATAAAGATTTCTGGCTAGAGACAAAGATTCTGAAGAATGTGGATCTCTCCGTGTTGAACTTGAGCTCTGGAATCCTTGTGTCTTCGCCTTCAATCTCTCTAGAAGAAGTCTTCTATCTTTGGAGGTGTTTTGAAAGTGTCTAGGGATCCTTTTTCTGACCTTATGTGTTGCCTTTTATAGTTTCGGATCCTTTTCTCGAATTTTGGCCCAAACCAGCAACTTGCTACAAACGGCGTCGCGCTATAGCGTAAGGCAGGCGTGCTATAATGCCAACTATTTTTACACACTTCCAAGCTCTGTAGTGGTCAGAATAGTTGGAATTTGGCCTCGGCGGTAGAAATAGCGATTGTAGATATTTGAGTAAGCTTTCCAACACAACAAGGATCACTCAATCGAAGTTCTACAGCTCAAGATATAAGTGAAATAGTGATGAAAGATCAGACTTGACAGCATCAAAAATGAGATGAAGCTTCAATCTTGTTTCGCCTTTTTCTCCTAGAAAACTCGAGAACTGGAAAAAGTATCCAACAACAAAGTTGAAGATCTTCTTCTCTTCTTTCCAAAGAATCTTAAATCATCATAATCCAATTTCTGGAGAGCTAGATATTGAATTTCCAATGCTGAAAGGTCTTGATTTTATGCAAGATAAGCTCTATCATGGCTCCAAATTCCAACTTGAGTGCTTCTACCTAATGACAATCAACATAAGCCCAAAATAAGTATCCAAAATATAAGAAAATAACAGAAAATGAAAATAGCACCAAATCTAAACTACTTAACTAAAATAAAACAAAGTAGCAACAAAACTAAACAACTACATCCTAAATTAAATAAAAACTAACTAAAAATATAACTCACCAAATGGAGTTATCACAACCCCCAACTTAAGTACTTGCTTGTCCCCAAGCAAAACTCAACTCAAAGACTCAAAAATAGAAAAACAAAAGACTCAACCAAAAACACTTAAAACAAAAGGACTCACTAGACAAAATGGTTAAGATAAAAGTTGTTGCCTATGGAATTCCTCCTCACTGCTCCATAACTTAACTCAAAAGTTACCAAGGATCAAAGTCTAAGAACCAAGACCATTTAATTATGCAATCACATTGTCAAAAGAATGGATCAAGTGTGTGTGTACAAGAGAAAAGCATCAAAGAATTGACTCACCCTATGCTTATGCCATGTTTAAGAAAAGACAAAAACATCACACTATCCATAAACCTCTCTCTCTCTATTTCTACATGAATGTCACTTAGCCAAAGATCAAAAGGACTTCTCTTAGCTTGTAATGGTAGGCCAAGGTAAGGGGTATGATGGAATAGTCATTTAAGCTCAATTAATCCCCTCAACTTAAGGAACCCTCACCCCTAATTCATTCTCCTTCGAGTACCCCCAACTTAGTTACTTGGTAACCATCATGCTTTTCTTGTTGAACCTTGGCATTATATTTTCCTTGTATTGCCAATTTTTCTTTCTTTTTTTTTTTCATTACTCCTTCATTCTTTCACCCTTTTTCTCCTTCTTTCTTTTTTTTATCTTTTTTTTCATATTTTCTTACTCCACCTTTTGATTTTAGCAAGCATGAGGTTGTGGTAGTGGATATATTACCCTATTCAAATGAATTTAGAAGCTAAGGCTTGAGGGTAAACCATGGGATCAAAAAGGAAAAGCAAGGAAAGGCATTAGGCTCATAACGTGGTTTAATCCAAGAATAGGCTTTAAGGCTCAAATAGGGTGACTAAGGATCAATGATCAAGGGTGGGCAATGAGGCTCAATTATGGCTACCGAACATGGTCTAAATCACTTCTAAGGCTAAGATTCACTCACATATATTTCAAGAGAGATTCACATGAATAAGAATGTATGTCTAACCTAAATAAAGCATAAAAGCATAAAGATCACCTATCCTAAGTTGCTAACTTTTATCAAAGTGGAAGAAAATGATCCTTCTCAATTCAATAGTAAAAGCATAGGAAGATTTTCAAGACTTAAATCCAAATCCAAAGTTACTTAAGAGTTAACAAACAGAGCAATATTTCATATTATAGGCACAGACAACAACAACCAATTGACTAAAATAAAAAATTACAAAAAGAAAGACAATTTTGTTTTTTAGCAGAAAATTGAAATTAAAAAACACTAACAACCTAATCAACAAAACTAACAAAAGGAAACAAGAACAAATAAGAAAGTACAATAATGGATTTTTCCAACCCCCAACTTAAAATTATGCATTGTCCCTAATGCATGGAAATAAAATCAAGAGGGAAAGGAAAGGAAAGTTACTCCCCAGCGCATGTATCTCTGCTGCACGTCCCATATGGCTTTTTCCTCCACTTATGCACTTCCTAATTGCTCCAATAAACCTACAAAATAAAATTAAATAAATTAAAATTAATCAAAACTAAAATTTTATCCAAATCAAAAGAAAAACTAAAAAAAAAAATTTAAATTAAAGAAGAGTTAGAAAAGTTAGGTTGTCTCCCAACAAGCACTTTGGTTTAATGTCCTTAAGTTGGACATGGTCTTGTCACTCAAGGTGGTTCCTTCCTCCTCTTCATTGGTGCTTTATCACCAAGATGGTGGTTCTTCTTCCCAAAAACCAATGAGATAGAATTAGGCTCGAATGGCAAGTGGAGAGCTTCTAGTGGCTTCTCAGGTGGCTTAAGATCATCATCCCCCACCCTTTTCTCTTTCTTCTTTGTTTTGCTCTTCGTTAATGGAGGCTTCCAAGGAGGTGTAGCATGTGATGTAAGTACTGAAGTACTCCAGTTAGCTTCCACTACATCCATTTTATAGTATTGAGCTGTCTTTGTGGTAGAGTCCATTGCTTGGAACACTTTGAACTTCACTTTATTATTCTGAAATCTCAGAGTTAGCTCCCTTTCTTCTACATCAATCAGGGCTCTGCTAGTGGCCAAGAATGGGCGCCCAAGAATTAGAGGGAGATTGACATCTTCTTCCATATCAAGAATCAAAAAATTAGTAGGAACGAAGAAATGGTCCACCTTCACCAAAACATCTTCAATAATACCATAGGGAAGTTTGACAGATCTATCAGCCAACTGCAAAGATAACCTTGTAGCCTTCACTTCAGTAATACCCAATCTATGCACAAGTGACAAAGGCATCAGATTGATACTTGCTCCAAGGTCACATAGGGCTTTGTCAATCCTCAAATCACCAATGGTGTATGGAATAGTGAAGCTCCCAAGGTCCTTCAACTTAGGTGGCTAATTTCCTCTGAATGATTGCCGAACACTCCTCAGTGAATGGTACAGTCTCATCAGCATCCTATTTCCTTTTCTTAGAGAGTAGCTCCTTCATAAACTTGGCATAGTTTGGCATTCGCTCTAATGCCTCAGCAAACGGAATATTGATGTGGAGCTTTTTAAGCACATCAAGGACCTTAAGAAATTGCTGCTCTTTTGGTTCCTTCTTTTGTTGCTTCACCCTTTGAGGATAAGGAATTGGAGGGTCATAAGCAGGAGGTGCCACATATCCTTTCTCCTCAGGTAGTGCCATATGGGAATCTTTAGTAGGCTTTTCTTCTACCCTTACTTCTTCCTTTTCAGATTCAGCCAATTCTTTACCATTTCTCAGTATGATTGCATTCACATGCTCCTTTGGATTCTCAGTAGTATTGCTAGGTAAGGAACCTAGTGGCCTCTCAGCTAACTGCTTGGAAATTTGCCCCACTTGATGCTCTAAGTTTTTTATTGCAGCATCATGAGCTCTAAATTGAGCCTCTGTCCTCTCCATAAAAGCTTCAGTCTTCTCTACAAAGGACATATGGCTTCTCATGAACTGCTGAAACATGTCTTCCAAGTTGGGTTTCTTCTCTTGTGGAGGTTGATCGAACTGTTGCCCAGGAACATAGGTGTTGGAATAGAAGTTGTGCTTCTGGGCATTCATGTAGTTAATCTGCTCATCAGAAGAAGGAGCTGTAGTGCACTCTCCATTCGAATGATTCCCATGGCAAAAATCACAATGCATGACATGTGTTGGTGAAGTGGTGCTGAGCAAGCCCAATTGCTTCTGAATGGCTGCATTTTGGATAAAAAGGGCTTGCATCTGGGCCAAGAGGATAATGGTGGTGTCAACTTCTAGAACTCCCCTTTTCTGGGTTCTCTCACTAGGCCTCTGGTAATTGTTGCTAGCCAATACTTCAAATAGCTCCCAAGACTGCTCTGGTGTCTTATTATTTAGAGAGCCGCCAGCTGCTGCATCAACCATGATCTGTGTGGACATGAGGAGACCATTGTAGAATGTTTGGATTTGCATCCAAAGCGGGATGCCGTGATGTGGACACCTGGCCAATAACTCCTTATACCTCTCCCATGATTCATAAAAAGATTCACCATCTGCTTGGGTGAAGGAGGTGATGTCATTCCTTATCTTGGTAGACTTGGTAGGAGGAAAATACTTCTCCAAGAATTTTTTGGCCACCATATCCCAAGTAGTGAGTGTCCCCTGTGGTAGAGACTTCAACCAGGCTCTAGCCTTGTCCCTCAATGAGAAGTGAAACAATCTCAACCGAATAGCATCATTCGTGGCACCATTAATTTTTATGGTGTCACAGATCTCCAGAAAGTTGCTGAGATGCTCATTACGATCTTCATGAGGCAGTCCAGCAAATTGGCAATTTTGTTGCACGAACTGAATGAGTGACGTCTTCAGGTCAAAGTTGTTTGCTTGGACGGGTGGCCTCACAATGCTGGATGAGCACCCTTGAAGAGTGGGTGCCAAATAATTCTTCACAGCCCTATCATTTTGCTCGTTTTCATCTGCCATGGTAGCTTTAGAGACTCTTTCAATTGCTCTTTGTTCTCTTCTAAGCTGACGCAAAGAACGCTCAATCTCTGGATTAAAGAATAAATCTTCGGTGGATTGGCTTCTTCGCATAAACTGCAAAATAAAACACAAGAACAAGTGAAAGTAGGAATAAAAAAAAATAAAACAAAATTAAATAAAATAAATAACAAAAGAAAAAGAAAATAAAAAGAAAAAAAAATAATAAAAAAAATAAACAAGACAAAAATATATATAAAATAAAATAAAAATAAAAACAAAAAATTCCAATCTAGTATCCCGTCAACTAAGAATGATATTGATACTATCCCCGGCAACGGCGCCAAAAACTTGATGCTCTCCGGCAAGTATACCAGATCGTACAAGTAATAAAGCGATAAGTAAAGTATCGTTCCCACGAGGATAGATCAAATACCGGCTAGTTTTAGGGATAACTATTTGGATGGAATGAATTCACGGATAAAGAAATTAAAATTCAAACAAAATAAAATAAATAAGAAAATTAATAATGTAAACGGATGCTAACTGGGTAAACAAATGCAATGGGACGGATGCTAGGGCTAATTAATTTCACCTATTGCAGACACATTTACTATGAATTTCTGTTAATTAGTTCCTGTCCTAATTGACTCACGGTCGGTTTCCCTTAATTTATTCCTAGCCTCTCTCGAGGTCAAGCAATACTCTTTATCCTAAACTGATTGCCTAATCTCTTAGCACAAACTAATCTAGGAAAAGGTTGAAGCTCTACGGGTTCCTATGTTGATCGCATGAACCGCATTTGTCTATCTCTAGTTTTCGCTCAGCTCATGGTGTTTATGTTAAGAGGCTCTATTCACAAACCCTCTCTCGAGTTATTGTAAATCCCTAAATCAATTAATTGGTGATCAAACAATTAAAAGCATTAAGAACAAACAAAAACACTAAGCAATTGAGATAGAAAACAAGATTAACATTAATCCATGAGTAAACTTGTCATACAAAAAGGGTCCATTAATGCCCTAGCAAAAGAAAACTAGTTCATAACTGAAGAAAAGAAAACAATGAAAGAGTATGAAGATGAAAAGATAGAAGAAACAAAAGCCATAAAGATTTCTGGCTAGAGACAAAGATTCTGAAGAATGTGGATCTCTCCGTGTTGAACTTGAGCTCTGAAATCCTTGTGTCTTCACCTTCAATCTCTCTGGAAGAAGTCTTCTATCTTTGGAGGTGTTTTGAAAGTGTCTAGGGATCCTTTTTTTGACCTTATGTGTTGCCTTTTATAGTCTACGGATCCTTTTCTCGAATTTTGGCTCGAACTAGCAACTTGCTACAAACGGTGTCGCGCTATAGCGCACCTACCTGACAATGCCAACTATTTTTACACACTTCCAAGCTCTGTATCGGTCCGAATAGTTGGAATTTGGCCTTGGCAGTAGAAATAGCGATTGTAGTATTTTAGTAAGCTTTCCAACGCAACAAGGATCACCTCAATCGGAGTTCTCTAGCTCAAGATATAAGTGAAATAGTGATGAAAGGTCAGACTTGACAGCATCAAAAACGAGATGAAGCTTCAATCTTGTTTTACCTTTTTCTCCTAGAAAACTCGAGAACTGGAAAAAGTATCCAACAACAAAGTTGAAGATCTTCTTCTCTTCTTTCCAAAGAATCTTAAATCATCATAATCTGATTTATGGAGAGCTAGATATCGAATTTCCAATGCTGAAAGGTCTTGATTTTATGCAAGATAAGCTCTATCATGGCTCCAAATTCCAACTTGAGTGCTTCTACCTAATGACAATCAACATAAGCCCAAAATAAGTATCCAAAATATAAGAAAATAACAGAAAATGAGAATAGCACCAAATCTAAACTACTTAACTAAAATAAAACAAAGTAGCAACAAAACTAAACAACTACATCCTAAATTAAATAAAAACTAACTAAAAATATAACTCACCAAATGGAGTTATCACCCCACTTGCTCAATAGAGTTGCTGCTTATTACCTTTTGGTGAGCCCATCTGTAGGGCCCTATTTATTATTTATGTTACATTTTGTATAGCCATGTATGGCTCCTGGTCGTATAGAGCTCCATGAAACACAGGTAGGGTTGGTTATTTGGTTTATTAAGTGATTTGTATTAAGCAAATTTTTTTATTTTGACTAAATGAAGCAAATGCGCATGCAAATGTATATATATTTTGTTGAAGTCATATTGGCTAAATAACTCTTTGATATCCTTGTATATGTAAGAATTTCTAGACTCAATAATTATGTTCATATATATATATATATATGAATATGTATATATGTTTGAACTGTGCTGGAATGTCGGGATGAATTTTTGCAAGTTTAGAATATTCGGGAATGTCCTAGTTTTAAAGGAAACTCCGTTAGTTTCCACGAAAAATTTAGATTAGGCTTGCTAGAGAACGAGGACTCCCTATGCACCGATCACGACCTTTGGAGGGTCGTGACACATCTGGAGCATTAAGTTTGCAAAATTTGCCCAAATATCAAACACATGCTATGCTCTAATACCATCTTGAGATTGTAGGCCTAATTTAACCCAAAAACTAGCTCATTGGGAGAAAGTTGTTCAAGCTATTGTAAATTAACACATGTCATTACTGTGTAATAAGCATGCATTGTTATCTTAATTTTCGAGAGAGTTTTGACCTTTCAAAACGAACCTGCTAAAGCTGAATAGGAAGAAGAATTAGCTAAAAATAAGAAACTAAAACAAAGAAATAACAGATTTACAAGAGTAGGATGGCAAAGGATCTAAAATCCCATATCCAAGCATCATAATATAAAGACTATCAAAGAAGCTAGAAAGTACCAAGCATGGCCAACTAGGAAAATAAATCAGAAGCCTCGAGATCATTCATGTTCTGAATGAACAAAAGAAAAAAAATGAAAATGTTGCAATATAGACCGGCTGGACAATATTGGAGATTAGGGAGAAATTTTGTGTATACATTCATTAACCTACCTTGTCCTTGACGGATCATTCGGCATTCCCACTGGTCTTTGTGAAGTGCATAATTATTTGTTTATCTCATATTGTGTGAAAGGAAGTCATGTTAAAAATATCCATTCAATTTTAATGTATTGTTAGTGTCGATTTTTCCATATTATTATTTATTTATATTTAGACATACTATTAAAATGTATCATTTTTATAATAATTATTTTAAAAATTATATTACCATGCCATGCATTTATCGATTATACATAATTATACATTATTTAAGATTAAGTAAAAATTGTGTTTTAACTAGGGATGGTAATGGATACCCATGGGGCAGGGACATGCTTCCCGCACCCCATTCCCATTTAGAATTTTGGCTATTGTCCTTGTCTCTATCCTTACTATAGGTCCCCATTTCCTATTTCCCATAGGGAGTTAAATCTATATGGATATCCATTGGTTTATAAAAAAGAATTCAAAAAAAAAATCAGAAAATGGGAAATTCTAAAAAGATTCTTAAATATGGATAAAAGACTGATAAATATCCATAATCTATTGATGTAGCACACACTACTAGAAAATTAGCCGTTTATGACCGACTTTTGGTCGCAAATTGATAAAAATTGGTTACAAAGTTAATTTGTGACCGAAATTGTCCATCGCATAATGCAAGGTTGCAAATCAATTTGCGACCGAATTTGCGACCGATTCCCAACGTACAGGTATTTGGTAGTATGTTGACTAATTTGCGACTGAAAATCGGTCACAAATATCGATTTTAAGATTTGATTTTGCAACTGATTTTTCCGTGGCAAAATTTGCGACCGATTTTTCGGTCGCATTCGGTCAGAAAATTTGCAACAGAAAAATCGGTCGCAAAATCAAATCTTGATAGCAATATTTGCAACCGATTTTCGGTCGCAAATTTTTTAGACTGATTTTTCGGTCGTAATGTTTTAATTGAAAGTCCAAATTTGCGACTGAAAATCAGTCGCAAATTTTGCGATCGAAAAATCAGTCGCAAAATTATGAATTTGTCACTGAAAATCAGTCGCAAAATTGTTAAAATCAGTAGCAAATTTCACAATCGCACAAACAGAACGAGCAGAATATTGTAAAATCCTGCATTCAGCAACAACCCAGAAAACAGTATCCAATAACTAAAGGCTAACAAGTCAATATTGCATTTCATTAAATATTCGTAGTTAATTATACAAAATCACAAAATATAAAAGTCAAGTACCTAAAGTTCAAGACAGACAAAGTTAGATAAGGGTGAGTAGTTTATAATCCAAACTACATTTAACATGAAATAGAAGTACTAAGTTCAATCAGATTCTTCTTCATCATCAGTTGATCCATCATCCTCAGCTTGGTTTGCAATGGTGGGTTGGAAATCAGTTGGTTGAAAATTCATCCTTTGCATCATCTATTGCACAAGTAGATTGGTGGCCTGAAGTTGTTTCTCATTAGTCTCTAATCTAGTTAGTAGCGCCCTATTCTCTTCTATCATTTTCTTCATTAGCTCTTCATGCTTTGTTCTTTGTACCCATGCATTGGACTGTGAACCAGAACCATGATAATATGACCTTTCATCAAGAGCAGTTGATTCTAATCCAAGGCCATATATCCTTCCCTTTTTAACTCCAGCTGTTTCACGCCACACATCTAACTCAGTAGGTGGAGCATTTCCATCCTGAGAGGCTTTCTGGGATGCCTCATCCATGGCACGAATAAATTTAGCCTATTAATTAGAATATTATATCAATTAACACAAGAATTTTAATTTAGGGGTACTTACAACGTGTAAATTGACATCATACTAGAATTTAACATAATTATAGACCTATAACTATATTCTAACATAGAAACTAATGTAATATGTAAAATAAAACATAAACTACTTACATCTACATGCTCTGCTCTCCTATCCACACATGTTTGATCCTTATGCATGTGTGTATGGTGAAATAACTCTCATGGAGTAGGAGCTCTACCATACAATTTTGTCTGTCAAAATAATAACAATAATCTGAGTTAAAAATAATATAAGAATAGATACCTTAAGTAAAATATTACAATAAAAATTAGGCTGCAAATAACGTTAATGGTGGGAAAACTTTACCAAATTGGCTCTATGTTGTGAAGCAGTAATAGAGCCACCGGTATGAAGTGAACCACCAAAGCCTAATGAGTCAAAAGAGCAATTCAATTTTGCTTGTCTACTCTTTTTTTTGAAGCTTTCATCCTGCCACTATGCACAAAGTGCATCCCATACACTGTCTCTAAGATAACTTGGCCTATCTGTGGAGGAACGAGCTCTTTGAAGCATATTCTTCAGTAATGCAGCTCCTCAGCACTCAAAATTCTTCTTCGCCCAGTGGTAATCAGGAGGATGAACATCAAACTTCCTCTATTATAATCAACAAAAACATTAAGTAAATTAATAAAGTATATAGATAATAATACTAATCATTTCAAGAGGTTAAGTTACCATAAATTCTTCAAATAACAACTCTTTGACTTTAGGTGGTATTTTTTTCCAAGAAAGCCATGGTTCAACATAATGTCTTTTGATAATGCTAGTAATCACTCAAGCTGTAGTGTTAAAGGGTAGAAATCTGTAGAGAAAAGGTTTATTCATTAGTAATATCACACCAAATAAAATGAAATAATTAAAATATTTCATTACATACCCAGCTCCATCAAGATGCAAAGCTTTCTTCCTAGTACTTGACTGGTTATTTGAGGAATCATGAGAGTTACTTGATCCAGGTATAAGCTTAGGATTGTTTTGTGGGGTAAGTGAGTTTGCACCTCCAATTGATGCTGGTGTTGATGAAGAATCGCCTGCCAAAGAGGATGACGTAGCTGCAGGAGATGTGAATGGGTTCTGGTCAGTTTCAAGAGGAGGCCGGACTATTGGAAGTTTGTCTGGACGCCTAGAACCCGACCCCTTTCCTTTGCCTATACCCCTGTCAGACATCTTCAATGAAAAATCAACATTAGTAATAACAAGATGCTATAGTGATAAGTTAAAGTAAAGTAAATACTATACTTTTTATAACAAGTAAATACAAGCACTAATCACCATCATCGTCATCATCATTATCCTCCTCCTCATCATCTAGTAATGCCTCCAGTTCCGCATTCTCATCATCATTTTCAGAATTATAGGCAAAGTCAAATTCTTCCTCCTTATCCTCGTTTATAGTTTGTTCTATGTCGTCATCTTCCTCTTCATCTTGATCATGTCCTAGATTGACCTCTACTTCATCATATGCACCTTCTTCATCTCTCAATGTTTCAAAGAGATCATTTGCCACAAATCCGACAAATTCGACATATCTTGATATGCAAGTTCCAATGTATATTGATCATTGACTGTGGCTCTTGGTTTTGTTTTAATAACAAACCACCAATCTTTCTTTTCTTTCATATTTTCTGGATATGGGACATAGTACACTTGAATGGCATTAGCTGCAAATATGAACGGATCATACTTAGAATACCTTCTTGTATGGCGAACCTCCACAAGATCATATTGTTTGTGGATCTTCACACCACGATTAAGAACACCATCAAACCATTCACAGTTGAATAATACAATTTGTTTTGACGGTTCTCCCGGGTATTCTAATTGTACTATTTTGTTAATAATCCCATAATAATAATTATCCTCATTTCCATTGTCATCACCCTTGACACTAACTCCACAGTTAATAGTTTTTTTGCTGATACTCCATTCCTTTGTATGGAACTTATAACCATTGACAAAGTACACAGGCCAACTATTAACTTTCTTCTTAAGGCCCCATGCCAAATGATGCAAATTGTGATTAAATACCAAATTATTTGTATCATGAAGCTAGCATTCACAATAATCAAGTAAGGTTAGTGTTTGTAACCAATTTGTGACATGCATAGAATCATTTTCGAAGGAGAAAAAACTTACATAATTTCGAAACCAAATAGAAAATTCAGATGTTATCCTTCTATCAATCTCAGCATGATTGATATTTGGGAAAGTTGCCTCCATATATTGTACAAAATATCTAAAATGCAGAAAAAATAATTATAAAAATGACAATGAGTAAGAGTAAATAGAACCTAACAATGAAAATTGCTGACATACCCAATATATAGTTAAACTTCTTTGCAATTAAGCAAAACATGTAAGTGTGCTGCAATGAATTCCCTAATTCAAGTACTGACTTCTACAAGATCCAGCTTCTCGGCCAGAAAACTTGAATATTGACAAATTTGGTTGGGTTGTTTCATGAAACCCCCCAGCATCATTACGACCGACCCTATTTCTCAGTGTTTACATGTGAGATTCAAAATAATATGAGCAAAAATGTGAAGTCTCTTGACACAAATATGCCTCACATATTGACCCCTCAACACGTGACTTGTTTTTCACCATTCGCTTCAATCTATTTAAGTACCTATAGCATCATGATATAAATAAATAATTACTGGAGAAACAAAGGTATTAAGATTTAGGCAATTTAAAATTGATATAAAAAATTTTTGGTACCTTTCAAATGGATACATCCATCGATAATGAACAGGACCTCCAACTCTTGCCTCATACGGCAAATGAACAGGTAAATGCTCCATTGAGTTAAAAAAATCCCGGTGGAAAAATCCGCTCCAATTTGCAGGTTATGATGACAATATTCTGCTCCATCATTAGCAAATCATCTACTCGCAATATTGTTGAACATAAATCTTTGAAGAATTTGCTTAACTCAGATATTGGCTTCCACACTTGATCTGCAAGTGCTGCAAATGCAATTGGTAGCAAACGCTCCATAAACACACGACAATCATGAGATTTCATCCCAAACAGCTTCCCATCCTTTATATTCACACATCTATGCAAATTGGAAGCATATCCATTTGGCATTTTTAGTTCAGTAACCCATTTATAAACTGCCTTTTTCTGATCCATAGATAAAGTGAACTTTGCCTTCGGCTTGAGATATCTTCCACTAGCCAATTGATGCAATTCTAAATCCTTTCGCCAACAATACTCTTTCAAGTCCATTCTTGCTTTAACATTGTCCTTTGTTTTATCCTTGATGTCCATTACCGTATTGAAGACATTATCAAAAACATTTTTCTCAATGTGCATTACATCAAGATTATGTCTTATCAAATTGGTTTTCCAATATGGTAATTCCCAAAATATGCTTTATTTTGTCCAATTATGGTAATCACCAAACCCAGGACATGAATAAAATCCAACCTCTATGATTTTTGGAAGATTAGAAACTTCTTTCCATATAACATCCCCAGACAATCTAACTAGAGGTTGAGATTTCTCAACTTGATTTATTAAAAATGCATCTTTATTCCTTCGATATGGATGATCTAAAGGTAAGAATTGACGATGTAAGTCAAACCATGAACATTTGCCACCATATTTCAAACTGAAAGCCTTCGATTGACTCATGCAATATAGACATGCCAACCTTGTAACATCCCCAATTTTTGTCTAAGCTAATTAGCTCGGTGTCTCCGGCTAATTAGAGGGGTTAGCGATTAATTAAGAACTAATCGGCTAATCTCGAGAGCAAGGGCTTAGTAAATTAAAGGCAAGTCAACAATTGAAACATAATGCATTAAAAATTATGATTAACAGCCTAATTGCCCAATCCTTATTAAGTCATGATTTAGAACATAAAATCAAGGTGATCTAACCAAATTAACTAAGAGCATATAAGTATCACATCTTAATTACATGAAGATTAACCCTTACCTCTTCTTTACATAATTAATGAGGAAAATCCTTTTTATTGAAAATGTGCTAATGTATAATTAAACCAATTGAATTGATTAGTATTTAGATAATTGTAACAATTGTAAAAATTTAGAAACTTCCCTTTAATTATTGTTTGAAAGTTTGGTCAAGGCAAGAGCCATATCCAACCATCCATTTGCCTTCTCATCATACACCATTAGATCAAGAGTCCATGTTAGTAGATTGCTTGAGTCAAGACAAAAGATCTACTCTCCTCCATCAAGATTGTGACACTTGGAGCGATCATAGTCATCCAATGTCAATCCTAAGATAGGCCATGCTTTTAACCACTTGAAAAACACCACATGGTCTTTACCCAAGTGCCAAGACTCAAAGGAAGCACAATTCCCTCTTTTGCCCCAAGGTTTTTTTCCCACTCTCTTGCTTGTTGTAAGAAGCAAAATCACATTACTCTCTCCCCCTCATTCTTGCGCCATTCAGCCTTTCTTCCCCCGCCCCCCTCACTTCATTTTTCAGTTCCTCTCTCAAGACACAAAGCTCTCTCCTCTCTCCAAAACACATTCCTACTCTCTTTTTCTTCCAATCTTCCTTATTCTTCTTCCAATCTCCCTACTACTTCTCATCTCATTTCCATCACCACCCTCACAAGCCCTTCAAGAACCACCCTCTTTGATTCTCGAGGAAGCAAAACAAACACTCACTTAGCCCCATTATCAAGCTCAACGAGGAAGAAGGCCATCTCCAACCATTTTCATTCTTCAAGCCTTCAAGAGAATCCTTGTGGTAGTGACTCTAACCTTCTTCTTTTATGTGTTCTTCAAGCCCTTTAACTCCTAAGCTCTCCATAGCTAGGTGGTTCTAGGACTTGTTTCCAAGGCCTCATGGCCATGCTTGTTGATATGATGAGTTTTATGTGTTGTATCCTTCTCTTTGGCATGAGATTTTCGGTTGGTATGTCTATTGCTATTGAACCAAATTTATAGAAGTTAAAACATTGAGTTAATACCAAGATCTCAAAGTATAAAAGTGGTTTGGAAGAGAAAAGTGGTCACTTGAGGAAAAGCTTTAATATTTTTACAAGAAAACTCATTGAAACCAAAACTGTGGAAGCTGGAAAATTCTAGCAGTCTGTATGGCGTGACTGATAACTCTTCCAATATAACTCCAAATGTAATGAAACTAATTTTTTGTGAAAATAGACTCAAAGAGCTTTCCACATATATAAAATTCGTGAAATTTGGATTTAAAATGAGGGAGATATGATTTTTCAAAGTTGGTTGTTCCCGGATAGATTTCTGTTCGGGCAGTATGTAATAAAATGTGCATAACTCAAGTTATACATAACATTTTTGAGTGGGACAAAGTTTGTTAGAAAGCTAAGACATAGAGGAACACTCCCATAATGTCAGATTCCATTTGAGGAACTCCCAGTGAAGTGAACAAGCCACTAACCCGAGTTGAACTTTCAAGTCTGAACAGTCAGAATAAAATGTGCATAACTCAAGCTACAAAATGAATTTTTGAGTGGGACTTATTTTGTCTAAAAATAGACTCGGAGAAGTATATTCACACGAAAATTCGAAACAAAAGAGTAAAAGATGAAATTATGGTGAATTTTTAAAGTTACTGCCCCATTGTAAAAATAAAACTGGTTGTGGTGAAAATTAAAGAATAATGAGAAATAATCTTTAAGACACTAAGACCTTTACTCTAAACATTGGAAAAACCCTCATAACTCAAATTAAAAGTTTCAAAAAGGATAATGGATGAAATTGACCCCATGCCTAATAAAAGAATTTATAAAAGAGGTAACATCAATTAAAAGCTTGCACTAAATTTACTAAGCTAAGCTCATAAAACTTTGCTTGAGAATATGTCTATGTTTATGTGCAAGCATGATGCTATGATGATGATGAGTAATGATGATGATTTGACATGATGATGATGATTATGATATGATATGATGATGATGATCATGACAATGATATGATGATGATCATGATGATGATGATTATGATATGATATGATGATGATGATTATGATAATGATATGATGACGATATGAATATGATATGTTAATGATATGATGCTTAATAATATACGATAAAGGAATCACATTTGGGGACAGCGATACGTAACACCTAAATGTGGAAAAGAATTAGAACAATTTTGCATCATAATCTTTAATAAGAAGAGATTGAACTAAGGGTGTGATCCTTCAAAAGGAAAGGTGACCCAAAGTAAGCTCCCCTCACCCACGACTCACATGAGGCATGGCATGACCCAACTAGTGTGAGTATAGGGGATAGGATTTACATGAGACATGGCATGACCCAGCTGGTGTAAGTACCGAGATTCTATGGTGGCGACAGCCACGGTATGAGCTCATTACTACTTATGTTTAGTGGGTGAAAAGATAAAGTCAAGTTAAGAAAAGAAAAGGGACCTCGGTCCAAACCCTAGAAGGGGAAGAAGTTAAGAGAATCTTATAACATAGATGTGCATGTTTTATGTAATTATATTCGTGCTTATGTATATTGTGATATAAATGATTAGAGGATATGTTAAATTGAATCCACTTCGGATATTCATGTTTTCGAAAACCTAAGAATGGAACCTTATGAATGCTCACTATTTTCATTAATAAAACCGAAGTGGTTGGGACGATGACGATGACACTTTCGTGTTGGGTTCGAGTCCTACTGAGAAATTCCATTTCTCACCCTAGTTATTCTTCCGTATCGTCACTAGATCTCGATGGCGCATCCGGTGGAGTGGAGCATGGATCCCCCACATTGGGAGCGGACATATGACATGGGATGTCAGACAATGCTGATGTGGACTTGTAGCCGTCGTAGTTCTGCATCCTCATTCATTTCTTTTGTGACGGACGATGTTGATTCTAGTTTGTATCTAGTATTTGGATTATGGCACGACCATAAGGCTCCTTCATTGTAATGCTGATATGTATGTATATATATATTATGAACCCATATGAATGTAATAGTTAGTTATTTAATGCAATGTATTTGTGAATTATTATTTGTTTACCTTTCTCATGTTTTACGATTTTGGGGTATATATTTTATGCGACAGGCTCTTTCTCTATCTAGCTTCTCGCTCAAGGCTTTACTTTTCAAAACGCTGCAAAGCGATGACGTATTTCAAAAAACAAAAAAATCTTACCGTATTTTCCGCGTAACTTAATTTCAAGTGAAGTTTAGTTTTCCACTAGCATAAGTAACAACTAATAAAACGCCGTAATACTACTTAAGCGTAGTATGGGTTTATTAGGGTGTTACATTATGGTATCAGAGTAGTTCATCCGGTTAAAACCTGAGGTTGGACTGACTATGCTTCCAAGCATAACTCTACGTGCACTATGTTTAGTCGTGCTGAGAATCCTGTCTATATGATGGGATGTAGGATTTAGAGTGCATGACCGTCATGTGAGATTGCCTTTAGTTGCTGCCATGCTTATGCTTAATATTGGGCCTGATCAACTCGATATCTTTGGATGGTGTGTTCAGGAACTAATGGCAACTCGCAGACGTACCTCCAACGAGAACAGCGACAGCGTGAACCTCGCCGAGTTCATAAGGACCTTCCAACAGATGCCAAACGCAATGCAAGCTCAAGCTACAGCTACTAAGCATATGATGGACTAATTGAACCGAAGATCCGAAGAGTCTGTTTGTGGAAATGGAGCAAATGCCGAGTATCAGAAATTCTCAGAATTTTGTAAGGCAAACCCGCCTAGTTTCAAAGGGGCTTTCAACCCTGACGAAGCGGATGAGTGGATCAAAGAGATTAAGAAGATTTACTCCGTGCTAGCTTGCTCAGGGACCCAAAAGGTGGCCTTTGCCACTTACATGTTGAAGGCGGATGCCGAGTTCTAGTGAAAAGGAACAAAAAGCTTGATGGAAAGTAATTAGAGGGAGATCACATGGGATGCCTTCAAGGCGGCTTTCTATGAGAAGTACTTTCCAATGTCTGTAAGGAATGCGAAGGAAATGGAATTCCTGAGGCTCTACCAAGGAGGTATGAGCATTGCTGAGTACACGACGAAGTTGTGCAAGTTTTCTACATTATATCAGCGAAACCCGGATGAGCATTGGAAATGCATGAAGTATGAGGGGGGATTGCGGGCCGACATTCTGGCATCAGTGGCCCCATTGGAGATAAGGAACTATGCGGCACTTGTTAATAAGAGCCATGTAGTAGAAGAATGTAATCGAAAGTTGGCGATCCAGAGATCAGAGGCCCATAAGAGGAGACAAGCATCTCAAGGGTAGCACCCGAAGCAGCCCCTGCAAAAGAAGCCCTACCACGGTGAAGGTTATAAGGGCAACCAGCCACAAAGGCCCTCCGCCAACCCTCCAAGACCTGCCGACTAGCCCTCAAAGCCTGTAATGAATCCCACCTACCCAAAGTGTGAGAGACAACACAAAGGGATTTGCTACGTCGAACAAATGTCTACTACAAAAGTGGACAGCCTGGGCATTTTGCAAGGAACTGCACCAAGGGCATGCCTGCCCCAAACCTGTTTACAGGCAACGAATTTTGAGGGCAAAATTCTTTTTAAGAAGGGGAGAATGTAACATCCCTAATTTTTGTCTAAGCTAATTAGCTCGGTGTCTCCAGCTAACTAGAGGGGTTAGCGATTAATTAAGAACTAATCGGCTAATCTTGAGAGCAAGGGCATAGTAAATTAAAGGCAAGTCAACAATTGAAACATAATGCATTAAAAGTTACGATTAAAAGCCTAATTGCCCAATCCTTATTAAGTCATGATTTAGAACATAAAATCAAGGTGATCTAATCAAATTAACTAAAAGCATATATGTATCATATCTTAATTACATGAAGATTAACCCTTACCTCTTCTTTACATAATTAATGAGAAAAATCCTTTTTATTGAAAATGTGTTAATGTGTAATTAAACCAATTGAATTAATTAGTATTTAGATAATTGTAACAATTGTAAAAATTTAGAAACTTCCCTTTAATTATTGTTAGAAAGTTTGGTCAAAGCAAGAGCCATATCCAACCATCCATTTGTCTTCTCATCATACACCATTAGATCAAGAATCCATGTTAGTAGATTGCTTGAGTCAAGACAAAAGATCTACTCTCCTCCATCAAGATTGTGACACTTGGAGCGATCATAGTCATCCAATGTCAATCCTAAGATAGGCCATGCTTTTAACCACTTGAAAAACACCACATGGTCTTTACCCAAGTGCCAAGACTCAAAGGAAGCACAACTCCCTCTTTTGCCCCAAGGTTTTTCCCACTCTCTTACTTGTTGTAAGAAGCAAAATCAAATCACTCTCTCCCCCTCATTCTTGCGCCGTTCAGCCTCTCTTTCCCCCCCCACCTCACTTCATTTTTCAATTCCTCTCTCAAGACACAAAGCTTTCTCCTCTCTCCAAGACCCATTCCTACTCTCTTGTTCTTCCAATCTTCCTTATTCTTCTTCCAATCTCCCTACTACTTCTCATCTCATTTCCATCACCACCCTCACAAGCCCTTCAAGAACCACCCTCTTTGGTTCTTGAGGAAGCAAAACAAACACTCACTTAGCCCCATTATCAAGCTCAACGAGGAAGAAGGCCATCTCCAACCATTTTCATTCTTCAAGCCTTCAAGAGAATCCTTGTGGTAGTGACTCTAACCTTCTTCTTTTATGTGTTCTTCAAGCCCTTTAACTCCTAAGCTCTCCATAGCTAGGTGGTTCTAGGACTTGATTCCAAGGCCTCATGGCCATGCTTGTTGATATGATGAGTTTTATGTGTTGTATCCTTCTCTTTGGCATGAGATTTTCGGTTGGTATGTCTATTGCTATTGAACCAAATTTTTAGAAGTTAAAACATTGAATTAATACCAAGATCTCAAAGTATAAAAGTGGTTTGGAAGAGAAAAGTGGTCACTTGAGGAAAAGCTTTAATATTTTTACAAGAAAACTCATTGAAACCAAAGCGTGGAAGCTGGAAAATTCTAGCAGTCTGTATGGCGTGACTGATAACTCTTCCAATATAACTCCAAATGTAATGAAACTAATTTTTTGTGAAAATAGACTCAAAGAGCTTTCCACATATATAAAATTCGTGAAATTTGGATTTAAAATGAGGGAGATATGATTTTTCAAAGTTGGTTGTTCCCGGATAGATTTCTGTTCGGGCAGTATGTAATAAAATGTGCATAACTCAAGTTATACATAACATTTTTGAGTGGGACAAAGTTTGTTAGAAAGCTAAGACATAGAGGAACACTCCCATAATGTCAGATTCCATTTGAGGAACTCCCAGTGAAGTGAACAAGCCACTAACCCGAGTTGAACTTTCAAGTCTGAACAGTCAGAATAAAATGTGCATAACTCAAGCTACAAAATGAATTTTTGAGTAGGACTTATTTTGTCTAAAAATAGACTCAGAGAAGTATATTCACACGAAAATTCGAAACAAAAGAGTAAAAGATGAAATTATGGTGAATTTTTAAAGTTACTGCCCCATTGTAAAAATAAAACTGGTTGTGGTGAAAATTAAAGAATAATGAGAAATAAGCTTTAAGACACTAAGACCTTTACTCTAAACATTGGAAAAACCCTCATAACTCAAATTAAAAGTTTCAAAAAGGATAATGGATGAAATTGGCCCCATGCCTAATAAAAGAATTTATACAAGAGGCAACATCAATTAAAAGCTTGCACCAAATTTACTAAGCTAAGCTCATAAAACTTTGCTTGAGAATATGCCTATGTTTATGTGCAAGCATGATGCTATGATGATGATGAGTAATGATGATGATTTGACATGATGATGATGATTATGATATGATATGATGATGATGATCATGACAATGATATGATGATGATCATGATGATGATGATTATGATATGATATGATGATGATGATTATGATAATGATATGATGACGATATGAATATGATATGTTGATGATATGATGCTTAATAATATACGATAAAGGAACCACATTTGGGGACGGCGATACGTAACACCTAAATGTGGAAAAGAATTAGAATGATTTTGCATAATAAGCTTTAATAAGAAGATATTGGACTAAGGGTGTGATCCTTCAAAAGAGAAGGTGACCCAAAGTAAGCTCCCCTCACCCACGACTCACATGAGGCATGGCATGACCCAGCTAGTGTGAGTATAGGCAATAGGGTTTACATGAGGCATGGCATGACCCAGCTAGTGTAAGTACCGAGATTCTATGGTGGCGACGGCCACGGTATGAGCTCATTACCACTTATGTTTAGTGGGTGAAAAGATAAAGTCAAGTTAAGAAAAGAAAAGGGACCTCGGTCCAAACCCTAGAAGGGGAAGAAGTTAAGAGAATCTTATAACATAGATGTGCATGTTTTATGTAATTATATTCGTGCTTATGTATATTGTGATATAAATGATTAGAGGATACGTTAAAATTGAATCCACTTCGGATATTCATGTTTTCGAAAACCTAAGAATGGAACCTTATGAATGCTCACTATTTTCATTAATAAAACCGAAGTGGCTAGGACAATGACGATGACACTTTCGTGTTGGGTTCGAGTCCTACTGAGAAATTCCATTTCTCACCCTAGTTATTTTTCCGTATCGTCACCAGATCTCGATGGCGTATCCAGTGGAGTGGAGCATGGATCCCCCACATTGTGAGCGGACATATGACGTGGGATGTCAGACAATACTGATGTGGACTTGTAGTCACCGTAGTTCTACATCCTCATTCATTTCTTTTGTGACGGACGATGTCGATTCCAGTTTGTATCTAGTATTTGGATCATAGCACGACCATAAGGCTCCTTCGTTGTAATGCTGATATTTTGTATATATATATATTATGAACCCATATGAATGAAATGGTTAGTTATTTAATGCAATATATTTGTGAATTATTTGTTTACCTTTCTCATGTTTTACGATTTTGGGGTATATATTTTATGCGACACGCTCTTTCTCTATCTAGCTTCTCGCTCAAGGCTTTACTTTTCAAAACGCTACAAAGCGACGACATATTTCAAAAAAAAAAAAAAATCTTACCGTATTTTTCACGTAACTTAATTCCAAGTGAAGTTTAGTTTTCCACGACCATAAGTAACAACTAATAAAACGCCATAATATGACTTAAGCGTAGTATGGGTTTATTATGGTGTAACAAATCTCCCTGCTGTGCTTCAATCGGACAACACTGCATATGCAGGAAAGTCATTGATAGTCCACATTAATGCAGCTCTCATTATAAAATTCTGTTTTTTCAAAATATCATATGTAAGGACACCTTCATTCCACAACAACTTAAACTCATCCATCAAAGGCTACAAATACACGTCTATTTTGCCTTTTGGATTACACAGACCAGGAATTATCATGGATAAGAACATATAGGCAGTGGTCATGCATAATTCGGGTGGAAGGTTGTAAAGAGTAACGATAACTGGCTAGCTAGAATAAGGCATTGCGTATTGGCTATATGGTGTAAAACCATCAGCGCATAAGCCTAATCTAATATTTCGTGGCTCAGCAGCAAAATCTGGATAAGCATTATCAAAGTGTTTCCAAGCTTCTCCATCCGATGGGTGGCACAAAACACCATGTTCTCGCCTATTTTCATAGTGCCATCTCATATGTGGAGCAGAACTCATCGACGCATACAATTTCTTGAGTCTAGGAATGAGAGGTAAATAATGCATTCTCTTCACGAATACCTCTTTGTATCTCCCATTACCAACCTTCTTTAATTTATAACTTGCTGAACCATAAAATATGCACTCTTTTAAAGCTTTCATCTCTTCAGTGTAAAACAACATACAACCATTCACACAATAATCAAACTTTTTGGCAGTAAGACCAAGTTTAGAAACTAATTTCTTTGCCCTATAATAATCTCCAGGGACAAGATTATCTGCCGGGAGTGTTTCCCGCATCAGTTCAACTGTTTGATTGAAAGAACGTTGAGAAATATTTCCTTCTGACTTGAGCGCCAGTAATCTAATAGCAACTGACAATTCAGTGTGACCAACATAACCCGACCACAACGGTTTCTATGCTGCATTCAACAAATCATAAAAATTTTTTGCATCTGCATTTGGAGCCTCATCTACCTCTTCATTATTATATATTCCAAAATCAGGACCAACACCATCATACACCATTGCATGCACCCTATTTAAGTGCTCATTATTTCTACTTTCTACCATATTCAAGCTGCTACCTTCCTGGGTAAATATTCTATGCAAAGTGGGATCAATTTCTCCATGACATGTCCAATACCAATAATCAGGAACAAACCTTTTTTTATAAAGATGAACTCTAACTTCATCAGGCAAAATGTAGTTCATGTTCCTACACTTAGAACAAGGGCATCTAATTTTCCCCTTTGCTAAAAGCAACAAATTCTTCTACTCCATTCAAAAATTCATTAGTATAACCCTTCTGACCCGACATAAGCCTATTATACATTCAACTACGAAACTAATGCATGTCGATATTCTATAACATCATCATTAGACAATATACAGTTTATTTAGTTTGCACAAAATTGAATAAATCAAGTGACATACAACTTAAAACAAAATTAAAATAAATCCACAACCAAAAGCTATCAATCAAATATAACAATTTAACAAATTTAGCATATTTTCGTAAACAATGAACTAGTTTAATTTGTTTATTGATAGAAATGGCAACCCAATAATTATTACTAATCCAAATATTATTAACACCAATATTATTAATTTTAACTCAAAAATTAATGTTCCTAATACAAATTAATAATTCTAACTAAATAATTAACACTATTAGCTCATAAGTTAGTACTTGTAAAGCAAACATTAATTATGTTAATTGAAATAAATAATTATCATTCAAAACATTAACACTTTTAACTCACAAATTAGTGCTTTTAACCCAAACATTCCTTCAACAAAAGTAAAAATCCAAAAATCAATCTAACCAAACTCTCTCTATCAACATCATGAACCAATTTACCAACACAAACAAACCAGCACAATAATTAAATATACCAAAACTCTCATTATACTAGAAAAAATAACATATATCAAAAATACAAAACAACAACCTTTGACACCAATAAATTCTCTATCAACTAACAAAATCAAACTAAACTAACAAACTAATTTAACAACATGTCAACTAATTTAACAACATAATTATCTACATAATGTAATTTGACAAATTAAGTTAACAAACTAACAACCAAATCCCATAATCTTTAAAAAAAAAGCAGACCAGAAAAATAAAATATAAACAGACCAGCCAAAAAATAAAAGAAATATAACAGAAAAAAATAGAACAGAAAAAAAAGAAGCAGAACAGCAAAAGGAAAAAACCACCGTGGAGAAGAAGAACCAGAGTGGCGGTGGTACAGATCTGGGCGGAGCTGCTGGCAGCCTGAATGGCGACGCACGCCGGACTACAGATCTGGCAGTGATGGATTGCTGGCGGTGACAGACTGGTGGACACGAGCTTTTTCTGGCAGTGACGGACTGCTGGACGCGACCTCCTTCTGCTGGCAGTGGCGCTTGTAGTGGGGATGGGGTAGGGGTGGGGGTGAGGTGGCTTGTGGTATGTAACATCCACCAAAATCCTTTTATCGTTTTTCACCTAATTATTTGGTTTTATCAAATAATTGAGAATAATTAGAATTCGGTTAAATAATTATTTAGAATCAATTGATTAGCAATCACTTGAGTTTAGATATGAGAGAATTAAGTTAGAAGTATAGGAGATTTCATAAAATTCTGTTGAAAACTGATTTACCGGTTTAAAGGAAATCAGCAACATTACGGTATCTTAAACTGTTGAAACCGGACCAATAGAATTACAAGCTTTAAACCCTATTTTGAGTGGCTGATAACTCAGCCACTTACCACCCAAAAGTGGCGCAACCAAGGCCACTAGACCATGGAGAAGCTTGGCTGAATTTCAGCCAAGCATTTTGAGCCAATCAAATTCAAGCAAAAATCACTCAAAGCAATCAGATTTTTCAGCTTCTTTAACACCCATTCAGACCCCTTCTTATGCCACTTTTCTCTCCTCCTTTCAGCTCTCTTTCTCTCTTCCTTACACACACAACTCCAGCCAACATCAAGTCAATTCAAGCCTTGCTCACCCAAACCTTCAAATTCCAGCAAAATCATTTGGAACAAAGGTAGGAGTTTAATACTTGCATCAAATCTATGGCCTTGCTTGGCTGAGCTTGGATTATTTTCATGATCTTTGATGTGTTAATTGGATGATTGTGATGATATATGATTGGTTTTGGGCTGTTTGTTTGGTGAAAATCGAAGTTGAAGCAAGAAAGAATAGAAATAAGAAGAGCTGAGGGGCTGGAGAACCAAGACCCCTCGGCAGTCAGTACGGCAGAGTGTACGGCTCCGCCTATAGCTGATTAAATTTGGTGAAACCAATTTTAAATAAAACTAGACATCCAGGGATTTCCATAGATATATCATATAAGGCTTTTGGATTAGTATTGAGAGAGATATGATTTTTTGAATTTCGACCTAGGGTTTTGACTCTAATTCTGGGCAGACTAGGTTGTTCAGGGTAGAACTCATCCTATACTACTTGAAAATGAGTGAAACTAACTTTTTTAGAAAGATTAAACATAGGAGAATTTTCCATAAAAATTTCAGAATTAGATAAGGTCGCAGTTGCTCCCAGTGATCCAAGAAAGTTGCCTATGTCCACACTGGGCCAGAATAGGGTAGTTTAGGAAGGTCAGAATTTGGGGCTTGTAACTCGAGCCCTACTAAGTCAAATTGAATGAAACTTTTTGCATATGAAACTTTACCCTGCTAGCTTTAATATGAGTCCAATTTTGTATCATTTAAGTTAGTTTTCGATTTTTAGTGGATTTTTACTTTTAAGTGTCTGATTCTGGCTAGCCACTGGGCAAGCCGAGGTAAAATCCAAATATCTTAAGCTATAGATGTCAAAATTAGATGGGACCTAAGAGGTTAGAAAATAGACACATAACCCTTTAACATACCCAAATTTGAGATCCAAATGAGTTAAATAGAAATTATGGCTTGAATTATAAAAACTGGGTTGGTTGAATATCTTTGGCGAAAGGTAAACTCTGCCTTAATGAATTTGATGTTGATATGAGTTCAATATTGGAATATGTATGTGATGTTGTTTTCTTTGTGAAAAATTGATGTTCTGGTATGCTGGCACTATTCATGGGGAAGCGGACACATTCCGTTATGCTGCCAAAATTTTGGTAGAATCGCTGTATAAGTTATGAATTTCATGATAATACATGTGCATTTCAAGGAAAGTTATGAAAGTATATTAAGAATTATGTTACTATGAAAGTTCCATGCTACTTGGGCCATAGGATAAGAAGTTAAGGGGAATAGATCGGTGGGAGGGTCGAGGAAAGTAAACCCGGCATTCCTGTATAGGAACGAGCTCGATCCTGAGAAGCAGACTATTACCCAGGAGTCTAAATGGCCAAGAACTCCCAGGGGACCAAGAGATAGAAAAATAATGAAAGGAAATGAAAAGTTTATGAAGGAAAGCTTAAGTATGAGTCTGCATGATTACATGAATGCATGAATACATGGAATAGTTATATCAAGATGTTTACAGTTGTCTACTATATTTATTTACTACCGTTTATTTTTTTATTCTATTTATTATTCTTAGAAACATTATTAGTAATCTATTCTGTTTCTTGTGCCGTCTAAAGTAAAAATGAACCTTGTCTCGGACCAGATATTTTGTTGAACTCATTAAAATGGATATTTCAGTTTGAGCACATGTTTTTATAATTAAGTAAAAACCGAGACAACTGAGAATGCATGTGACGACAGATAACCACTAAACACAACCCTACTGAGAATTTCTTTAAATTCTCACCTCGTTCTATATTTCCCGCATCATTCTCAGACCTGGCGAAGAGCTCAACGGCCACTCTTTTCACTGAGATCCTAGACCTGCAGCTTCACTATGACTCCGAGTGGACTTGTTGCACATAGCCTGCTCCTGCTAGTTCTGCCTTTGCTTTTAGCATTAGGAATTTTGCTGTTCCTTATTTCATCTGCTGTTAATATATATATGTGTGTGTGTGTGTGTGTGTGTGTGTATGTGTGTATAGACTGAAGCAATGACTCCTATCATGTAAAGATACACGTATGTATACAATTGATGTTATTATACTATTCCTTATCTGTTGTGGTATTATATTGAGTTTCGTTACGTTCATAGTATAGCAGCGCGCCATTTTGTTTTGTTCAAGAAAAAATAATAATAATAATAATAATAATATGATGATGACTATTTAAAGAAGAATAAATCAGGAAAGGTAAACAGAGTGTTATTACGGTAACACAATCTACCTAATTTCATACTATGATTTAAGCATAACATCAAATTAGTAGGGTGTTACATGGTGGGGATGAGGGGAGGTAGCAGAAGGACACAGCACATAGTTGGGAAAGAGGAAAAGAAAGAAACGGAAAGGAGAAAGAAATAGAGTTGCATACGTTTAATTTGGCTAAGTGTGGATCGGTCGCAAAATTGGACTCTAAACGGTCGCAAAATCAATCGCAAAATTTGATTTTGCGACCGATTTTACCACTGATTTTTATTTAAACATAAATGATATATATTGTCAAATCGGTTGCAAAATCGGTCACAAAAATTAGAATTTGCGACCGATTAGCCAAACACAATTATTACTGAACATCCAAAATCGGTCACAAATTCTAATTTTTGCTACCGATTTTGCGATTGATTTTTATAAAAGCGTAAATGGGATTATAAATAACAATCAGTCGGAAAAATTAGAATTTGCGACCGATTTATTCCAATCATTGACCAAGTTGAGTCTGTCGCAAAATCGGTTGCAAAATTACCGATTTATTCCAATTGTTGATCAAGTTGAGTCGATCGCAAAATTGGTCGCAAAATTAAATTTTGCGACTGATTTTTTCCTAACTTCTTTAATGTCATATTTTCAAATTCAGTTGCAAAATCGGTCGCTATTCCGACAATTTCTAATAGTGACAATCATAATTAAAAATAAAGTATATGATGCAAATGTAGTAAAAAATAGTTAGAAATATATATTCAAAATGACAAAGACACAAATATCCAAATTTCATTGGAGTAGAACAACTTAGTATTTTTTTTATTGTATATATAAAGGTATTTAAATAAATTCATACTAATGGGAATTTAGTGGATACCCATGGGACAAGGATCTCAACCCTACCTCCACCCTATTTACTAAACGAGGATTCATCTCCATCCCTGTGAAGACCAAATCTATACTTATCCCTGTCCCTATTGCATGTAATCTCCACGAGTGTAACATCCCATTTCCGATTTCCGAGTTCGTCTTCCATGTTCAGCCAATTTCATACTTCCGATCTTAGCATTTTCTTCATTTTCGACTTAACCTCCGATATCCGACTTCGTCTTAGAGACAACGTACCCGATTTCCGATCTCATAGTTTATCTACAACTTTCGAGCAAGATGCACACGAGCTCCGACTTCATGATCAAAATACTGTACATAGTTTCCGACTTCATGGACTAGGGCATAAGGTTTCCTACTCGGGTACCATTTCCACCTTTACGTTTAAAAATCCCGACTTCCGAGTTCTAGCATTTGGGTTTGATGCATTCCGAATTATCGAGTTTCGACCTTAAGTATTCTATCCGACTTCCGATTTGACTCCAAGTTGTTACTTTAACACAATAATGCAAGTACCAACTTTGGGTTCGAATGTAAGGAGTTCCAGTTTAAGAGTTGGATCCAATGGACATGAGTTCGAATCTTTAGTTGATTTCCAAGTCATACACGAGTTTCGACCTCGGAGAGTCCATTCCCAGCATTGACATTCCCGGGTTCAAATAAGAGTTCCGAGATCATATGATTGTGAACTGAATGACTCCCGACTTCCGACCTTGCTCCCAAGATTCGAGTAAACCAGACGGGATTTCCTCGTCACCAACAAGATGGCACGAGTTCCGACTTTAAACATAAATGGGACGAGTTCCGACTTAAACCATAATAGACACGAGTTCCGATTTCAGGTAGAGCGGAAGCGCATCCCACTTGTAGGACGACGTGGAGAGCAAATTGGCCACAAAAGTGAGAGACATGACTGAACTTCAACCACAAAACTTCAGCCAATCAACACCACAACTTTCATGTATTTAAGTCAGACTTCTCCCCCCCTCTCATTCCCAGCTGATTTACGTTCTCCTTCTCCTTGCTCCAGCCTTCTTCTTCTTCCTCTCCTCTCTCAATCCAACTCCATCAAATATCCAAGCTTGGTCAAGGTTCCATCAATCCAAAACTCAAATTCAGCAAGATCACACTCTAAAGAAGTAGGATTCTACTTCTATTCTTGAATTCCTTGCACTATGATTGCATAAGATTGTACTCTTTTTATGCATTTGATGAATTATTGGATGTATTATGATGGATTATGATGAATTATGATTGAATTCATAGGAGATTTTGAGTTAGAATTATGATTAGAAGGAGAAAATTAGAAGGATGGAGAAGAAGGATTCTATCTTGGTGAGGAATTCCATGGCAGTCCATACAGCGGAGTGTACGGCGCCGCCTACAGTTGGTTAAATCCGATGGAACCATTTTTAGATGAAAGTAGACACCCAGGGCTTTCGATACATATATCATATAAGATTATTGGATTAGTAGTGAGAGAGATATGAATTTTTGAAGTTTGAACTAGGGTTCAGGATTTTCATCCGGGCAAGGTGACTTGAGGGGGGTATAACTCACCCTATACAACTCCAAATTGAGTGAAACAAATTTTGTTAGAAAGCTTACACATAGCGGAACATCCCAATATGAAATTTCGAGTTTTTTGTGGTCCCAATTGTTCCCAGTGATTCGAGGAAGTTGTCCTATGTCCAATCCAGGCCAAAATAGAGTAGTTCAAGAAAGTCGACTTTGGGGACTTATAACTCGAGGTATACTTAAGCAAATGGAATGAAAATTGTGGCAAATGAAAGGTTGTCCTGTTAGGTTTAATATGAGACCAATTTCGCATGATTTGAGCTTAGTTTCGATTTTTAGTGAATTTACACCGCGAAGAGTGTAACTCGGGCTAGTGACTGAACAGGTTGAGGTAAGATTTGAATATCTTGAGTTATATGGGTCAAAATGATATGGGACCAAAGAGGTTAGAAAGTAGACATATAGAGCTATGACATATCCAAATTTCAGATTTAAATGATTTGAATAGAGATAAAGGTGGATTATACAAGATTCGGGCAGAACCGAATAGAATTGGCAGAATGGCCATATTGATAATTTTACAAGTATTAGTGAAACATATAAGGTTTGAGTTGAGGATTGCCAGTTTGACATTAATATATATGTGCTGAATTGATTATATTGTTATGACTGAACTGTCTATGAGGACTGGCACTATTCATGAGGAGACGGAGCTGATCCGTCATGCTGCCGGATTTACGGCAGAAGTCTATGAAATTATGAATGTTTACATGCAAGGATGAATTAGAGTATGAATGGGTGTATAGAAACCCTATATTCAAGAATAACAAAAGTATGAGAATGAAAAGACATGAGTATATTGAATGTAAATCCCTTCACTCGGAGGCAGTTAATTGAGATCCCTCCCTGTGAAGGCAGTTAAATGATAAAGATATGAATCCCTTCACTTAGAGGCAGTTGCACTTTGAATCCCTCCTTGTGAAGGCAGATACCGTCTACCTTGGAGGCACGTGGTCAGATGAGATCCCTCTATGTTGAAGGCACGTGGTTAGATGAGATCCCTCAATTTTGAGGCACGTGACCAGAAGAGATCCCTTCAATTAGAGGCACGTGGCCAGAATGAGATCCCTCCAAGACTAGAGGCACGTGGGTCCCCTTGCGGGTGAGTCGGTGTGACGACGGTCACGGGTGAAGCTGACAAGCTCACTCCAAGGCCAAGTTACCGAAGGACAGTAATAGCACCCTAGGGACGGCGATATGTAACGCCTAGGTGTGCCAAGTAAAAGCTAAAGACTAAAGACCAAAGATTAATGTATATGCAGACACCCCACTCACATGAGGCATGGCTTCGACCCAGCTAGTATGAGTACCAAGTGCAGATCCCATATACCTAAGGAACGTGACATGGCGATCACGCTCTGATGGGGTATAACATGGCGATCATACTCTGGAATGTGGCACGTAAAGATTTTATGATGACAAAGAAAAGAAAGATGAAGAAAGAAAAGCAAGTTTTATGTCTATGTATGAATTTAAATACAAGTTAAGTTACGTGCAGATGTTGTGTTCTCAGCATATTGATGTCATGTGGGCATCATCTTAATATACTGTAGTTCCAGTAAAGTATATGTAGAAGTTATGCCTCTAGTACATTGATGCTATCGTACTTTATTGTATTTCAGTTATTAATCCTAATATAATTCATGACTTGATTTTTTATGGATTCTCTCAGATGCCAAATGTATGATAAAAATGAACTTTGCTTCAGATAATATATTTTCGAACTGTAAAATTAAACAGTCCACATTATATGATCACCATTTTATAATAAACCGAAGCAAACTGGAGATGACAACGATGTCATTATGTATGATAATTAGAGAATCCTACTGAGAATTTATCATTCTCACTTCTATCTTCCGTGTTGTCTCCAGAAAGTCCAAGAAGTCCCGAGGACGGGGAAGTTGCTGTCACACAAGGTCCGCTCAGGTAACAGTAACAACTCCAGGGTATGGTGCTATGACTTAAGCATAGTATTGTACTTGGGAGGGTGTTACAACGAGTACTTGCTTTCGCTAGTTTTTTTAGCCATCTCTACATTTAACAACCAACAAAGTGTTTGGTCTAAATAGAAGGGATTTCGGTCCCTTAAGCATATGATTCTGTATCCAATCTTAGGATTCATATGTATGAGAAAAAACACCATTGAAAAGGGTTTCCACTTGGGCGGCTTACTCCAAAAGATTAATTTCTTACCTAATGCATAAGGGGATACTAGAGAAAACAAAAGAAAAATAATAATAATTTTATTTTAATAAGCCACTAGGAAAAGGTTAATTAATTCAAATCTCCGTGCCACCAACGATTGCGTTTTATTCAACAATTTCTTAAACATATATAAACCAAACTTGCCAACGCCGCGCATACATTCAACGGCTACCAATCCCCAGACGCGTGGGAAGGTGCTTGGGCTATGCTCCACCTATTTTCTCAATCAACAAGGAAAAGCTGGAAAGGTCTACATGGGGCTAACCATTCTTGTCTTGGCCTTGTTTGTCCGTATTGCAAGTCTTATTTTTAATGTCCGAAAACTCTTTTAATTCAAACTCTTGCTGCTATATCCTAGAGCTTTCCCCATATATTATTGTATGAACAAAGCGTGGGTAATTATGAAAGATAAGATGTGAGAAAAGGATTATTGAACCATGCATATATTTACCATATTGAAATAATGCATGTGTTATATAATGATTTGCTTTTCCTCACAGCTAGACATGTGAGTTTGAAGCTAGCTACATTTCTAGAAAGAGGGTGTTTAGAGATGACATGACACCAAATTATTGAATATTTCAATTTTCTATGTAGTAGTATTCGTGCTAATAACTCTTCTTGTGGCGTGCTTTGTTATTAATATTTTTCGTTGTCTCTTCCATGTCTAGGGAAAAGATGGGGGTGGTTGCTGCACTCAAGTACGTCTTTAAGCTGCTTATTCTAATTAATTATTTGGGTTTAAAATATAAATTCTTGTGACAATTTCATCAAACAGCTGGCTTTTTCTAGTTGGAAAAGGTAATTCCATTTGTTTACCATACTTCTTGGCAAGTTTTCTGTATACTAATAATATAGTTTCTATAGAATATTATGGAGAAGAGAAGGAAACTTATTCAAGATAATGAGCTGTACCGAAAACATGAAGATTTACTACAATCATGCAGAAGTCAAAAGGAGAAGAAAAAAATTATTTGATATGTAAAGGTTTGTAAAGTGTGAGCAACATTTTGCAACATGAGGGAGCATCATGACATCACAAATGTGGACATAAACAAAGTTTGTATTCTATATGTCCAACGGGTTTGAACCGCAGCTGCAATATAATTATCATAAAGTTTACTTCAGATACACATATCACAGTGATGCTTCAAAAGCTGTGAATTAGGCCGAGCATTTTTCTTTTAACTGGTAGAAGTAGGACCAACAGCTTCATACTCTTACTCAAGCTCAGGAGTGTCCTAGCTTCAAAGCGTGCACTTTTAACCAAAATAAGGTGAGATCTCTCTAGTTTGTTCATGCATTAACTAGCCTTTCCTACATTGAGTTCATAATATTGGCACCATGTTGTGTTGCATAATCATAGGTTCCTTGTAGCTTATTGAATATTTGATATTTCTTCTGTGAGCATAATTTGTAAGTGGGATTTGGTTTCCTGTCTTTAGTTTGTAAGATAAGCATCTATGCTGGGGTGTTTCCAACTTTTAGCATTCTTTCATTGGCATAGCAAAACGAAACCACATAGATCAACATGTTTTGGTTGTTACCACAGGGTTTCAATGTTGTATTGTACTTCTAATCTTCGAAAAATCTTGCTAGTGATTGATCAAGTTCTTCTTGTAATTGTGGAATGAGTGCATCGGGGTTAACATCTGAAGCAACAGCACTACATGTTCACGCAAGTGACAGACAGAATGCTCCCGAGGAAGAAGTACATTCTTCAATTGAGTTAAAGAAGGTTGATTATGCAGTAGAAAGAAAGAAGTCACTGCAAGCCCGCTATTATTTTGGCATTATATTCTTGATAATGAATCTTGTCGCCTGGTTTTTCCGTGACTACGGCCAAAGTGTCATACCTTGGGCTCATTGTAAGTCATTGTTCTATCATTTCCCTTCTCCGGTTACCAGTAACTTTGGTCTGCAAAATCTGTCCTCTTTCCATTTTTTGCTTTTTTATATGGAAGATTATAAATTTCGGTTATCACAATATGATCTAGCTGCATTTTCTTTTAGGATGAGAATTTTTGATAGCCATAGATAACCTCACTTCTTTAGAATTATTGAAGGAGTGAGGCATCACACTCATTTCCATATCACATCGTAGATTAAAATATTAATTATTAAAAAAAATTCTGGTGGTGTCAATTTCACACATAAAATCAAGTACAACAATAATTCATTCAAGTTTTACGAAAAGAGGAAATGAATAGACTAAATGATTTAAAATTTAAGCGATTGCATGAAATGAAATATTAAATAAGGCAGTAAATTAGTGGAAGTTTACTATGTAAAATTCAAAAAAAAAAAAAATTGTGCAAAATTCGTATGATAGTGAAGCCCTTTTTCTTTCTAACTGCTGGATAATAGATAGAAATATTGCATTATACGTTGATGGAAATTTAAAGAAGCATGATCTGAAACATTTTGTGAAAAATGTTTTAGCAAACTTTGGGTATGAAGGGTTTAGACCACTTAAATTTTAACACATATCCTCTGGTTTGTGTATAAGCTTAATCTGATAGTAAACTGCAAAACTATCTGCTATTTCATGGTAAATCTAGATCCTCACTAAAATGATTAAAGCCTGTCTATATTTCCCAGAAAATGATTTTATATCACCCTATAAAATCTACAATATTTTCTTCATTTTTTGGCTCTAGCTTGTCCAGTCAACTTTTTCGATGATGAAATTTTTTCTGTTGAAAAAAGAATTCATTACTCGATGGAACCACCAGTATCCAGGTTTTATTACTAGGAACCGGATTAATTTGATCCAACCCAACGAAGGTTCCTAAGGCAGGTGGAGTCTCCCTGCGAAAATTTTTTTCATTTCTAGGGCTTGAACCCGAGACCTCTAGTTAAGAACCAAGGCATCTATCACCTTAGCCAATCCCACATTAGCAAAAGGAACATGGATATCTTGACTAGTGAAGGACCAAACAAACAGAGATGATTTGGGTAAATTTAGAGTTCCAGTCCACCATAGTTGCTGTAGATAACATACAAGGAAAATCTTCATAATAAAGTTGTGAAATCCTAGAGTACTGTTTTTGTAATTTTTTTCTTTTTTATTATGCTTGCATGAAACCTGATTTTCTTTCATCTATTTCTTGCTTAATTCCATTACTTTCGTTTTATTAAGGCCTTGATTTATTAAGCATGAAGAGCTCAAATTTACTATTTTGGCCAATGCTAGAATTTCATGGCGTGTAATCAGCACTGTAAAGGGATTTATAGTGAATAATATTATGTCCTTCTACTACCAGTTCTTGTTATTGATCCTTTTCTACTTTCTACAGATATCAAAGTTTGTGGAAATGAAGGAGAGGATTGTTTTCATTCATCGGGAGTTCTTCGTGTGAGTTTAGGATGCTATGTATCTTAAACTTTTCACTCAGTTTCTGCTTCATGTGGAATCATTATGTACAGCCGTTGGATCTCTAGATTTAACCCTGTAAACAAAGAAATTATTAATTTACTCAATATATTCTGGCAATCTGGCATCTTCTGCCAATTTCATTGAAATGGAAACAATATTTATAAATTGAATGAAGTCCAAACTCAAAGGGATATAATCAAGAAATTTTTCTATTTTAAGTTTAAACTTTCTGAATTGAATTCTGGACAGAATATGCCATCTTGAAACGAAATAAGTCAAATAACAAAACAAGGTTTAGAACCCTGCAAGTGTGGGTAGTCAAATGAAAACCAGGTATTCTGTACACCATGAGTCTTATTTGAGCTAAACATTGACCTCATTCTTGCAAATCTTACTTATTGCAATTCTCTGCAGTTGATCCTCTTGTTAATTATAAGTTGTGAAAGTATAAAATTCAGGTGTTAAATTTGATTTCAGAATAAAATTTGGTCCCTGCTCTATATAATCTTTACTCTTTAGAACTACTTGTTAGTCATAAGAAGAATCTTCCTTGACAATGAATTCAGATATTTTTCCTAGTTATGTTTCTTACGACAGTTAAGACAAGAAAACTATGTGAAGGTCGGAATTCATGGCATTCTGGATGGTGGGGACTGAAGTCTTTTTTATTGCTTATGTCAATGGCACTCCCATTCTTGCTGCCTTCAGAATTTGTTCAAATATATGGTAGGTTACAATTTTTGATGGTTTTGGCAATTGATTAAAGAAAGAAATCCTTTTTGGCACAATGCAATAGGATCTTAGTCATAGTTGGACATTTATATTTTGAGAAATGGCACTCAAATAACAATTTGGGTTATGAACAAGCCGAACAGAAAATTTTCCTCATTTATAACTCAAATAGTTATGTGCGTTGCATCTCTCTATTTTCTTCATTGATAACTAAGATATATATTCTTTCTTTGCCTTCTCTTAAGTATCATTGAATAAGAACCACAGCATACATGTTATCTTTCAGGTGAAATTGCTCGTGTTGGCGCAGGGTAAGCTTCGGATCCTTCGCTTAAAATAGGTATTTTGGAGAATGATCAATATCTTCGCACATGGTATAAAGTCTGAATACTTGCATATCTAGTGCAGAGATAGTTTTTTCAACAGCCTCCGATCTTGGTTTGCTTATTTGAATGCCACTTGCAGACATATGGTAGATGTCCAGATAACAAAGTTAATATGCCCAAGCTTTATTCATATTTGATGCAGATCAGCAACTTAAATTTTAATTGAAATTTTTTTCTGCTGTTTATTATTGCTTGTATAATTAACTTCTCTTTTCCCTTTTCTATAATCCTTATAAGTTGCGGAGAAGTAGTTTCCTTTTCTTTTCGAAGTGGTTGAGAGACTCCATCAGCATATGATATATGCTTACACCGGTTGCACTAACATCTATGTTGTGGTTCATATTTATATACAATTTTTCTGTTTTCTTTTTAGTGCAGAGTTTTTCTTTTTTTACAACTTGTCAGTGTCGTCCATTTTATCACTTGGTGGAGTCAGTACTGGACTCCAGATGAAGAAACTAAGCAGAGGTACATATTTTTTGTTGTCTCACTTTATACCTTGTTTTGAGGATGATGACATCCAAATCAGTATGCTGCAAAGGCTATTACAGTGCTCAATAAGTAGTAAAGATATCACTGTTTAAGTTTGATAGACCCTGCACTGAATGTCTCAAGAGTTTTATGTGACATGATATATAATCAATCATGGTGATGGTCTTTGTTTGGCTAAGCAGCAGCACTATGTCAACTGTTTTCCTGAATAAAGAGATTAACTTTGTTATAATTATTTGGTGCAACAAATTTTGCACACGAAATTTGTAAATTTTTTGTAATTTCAAATCACTGCACAATAGCTAAGTTTGTATTTGGTTCAAACTTCAGTTGAAGTTCTTTCCTTTTTATTTAATGACAGTGATATTCCTACAGTGTTGTTATCTACTTAAATCGAAAAAAATTACTTTGCAAGATATCCTCCTAAATTAGGAATGAGTAGTTTAAAGTTTCAAGCTTATGAATCACAAAATCTAGACAACTGCATTAATTTACTTTCTGGTCTGGAGGGAGGAATACAATTTTCAAGCAGAGATAACTCATATTCAAGTTTTTGACATTACTTAACTTCAAGGCCATTTTGTTTAGCATTTTTATCTTAATATCTGGATTTTGATACACTAGCAACTTCTTGAGTTGGCACAGGTGCTCCCTTGGACTTTTTATGTCGACACTGTTTTATGTTGCCTCTATATGCGGAGTTGTCTATATGTACAGATCATATGCCTCAAGATCTTCATGTTCTCTCAATATTTTTTTCATCACATGGACTGCAATTCTGCTTGCTGTAATGATGGCTGTATCCTTGCATCCAAAGGTACACTATGTTTTGATTAATGAAGTTTCAGCGGCATAGGAGAAGCTTTTGAGTTTTCATGTATTTTGTTTTCATTTTTCTTTTTCTTGTTTTTTATCTATTGAGATAAAGAGAGAAAAGAGAGAAACCTATGAAATCCACGTGTCTCAACTACACAATCGAAGCTGAATTATATAGATTCTATGTTGTAACTACAAATAAATACAAGAATATTTACAAATATATAATTTCCCTATTTATTCTAGGACCTCTAAAAGACTTAGTGAAAACATCTGCTAAACTCAAAACTTGTGGTAATATATATCACCGGATAGAATCTTTTCTCTCATGAAATGGTAATCGACCTCAATGTTTTTGGTGCTTTCATGAAAAGCTAGATCAGAAGGGATGTGCAATGCAGTTTGATTGTCACACACAATTGTCATTTGCTTGTTCTCCCCAAATTGAAGTTCCTTAAGAAGTTGCTTAATCCAGATAAGTTCACACATGGTGGATGCCATGGCACAATACTCTGGTTTAGCCCTAGACCTTGCAACCACGTTTTGCTTCTTACTTTTCTAGGAAGTAAGACTGCCTCCAATAAGTATAGAATAGCCAGAAGTGGAACATTTATCAATAGGAGAACCTACCCAGTTAGCATCCGAATACCCAACTATCTCGGTATGCCTTTTATCCTCACAAATAAGGCCTTTTCCAAGTGCTCCTTGACATACTTCAGAATGCAAATCACAGTATACCAGTGACCTTCGCATGGGGAGTTTAAGAACTAATTGACTACACTCACTATAAAGGAGATATCTGGATGAGTGATAGTGAGATAATTCAATTTCCCAACCAACCTTCTATATCTCCCTAGGTTAGATAGTGGTTCCCCCTGATTTTGTAGGAGCTTGACATTAGGATCCATGAGAGTATCAACAGGCTTTGCACCAAGTAAGCTTGTTTCTTCTAAGATGTCCATAGCATACTTTTTTGTGAGAGGACTATACAGTCTTTGGATTGCGCTACTTCAATTCCCAAGAAATAACGGAGCTTGCTGAGGTCTTTGGTCTAAAAATGATGACATAAAATGCTATTTGACCTATATGATGTCATGACTATTGCTGCCAGTAATGACAATGTCATCCATGTACACAATCAAATAGATGCAGCCTCGTGGTGCATGACGATAAAACATAGAGTGGTCAGCTTCACTCTAAATCATCCAAATTGCTAAACCACAATGAAAAATCTACCACACTAAGCTCGAGGAGACTACTTATAACCATACAATGATTTACGAAGATGACAAACAAGGCCAAAAGACTCCCCTTGAGAAACAAAATCTGGAGGTTGCTCCATATAGACTTCTTCCTCAAGATCACCATGTAGGAAGGCAATGTTAATGTCCAACTAATGAAGTGGCCAATAGTGCATAGCAACCAGAGACAAAAAGAGTTGAGTAGAGACCATCTTGGCAATCAAGGAGAAGGTGTCACCACAGTCCAAGCCAAGAACTGAGTGTGCCCTTTGGTGACAAGATGAGCCTTGAGACGATCAATAGAACCATCAAGACCCACCTTAACATTATAAATTCGTTGACAACCAACCACCAATTTGCCTAGGGCAAGAGAAACTAGCTCCCAACTACCACTATTCTAAAGTGCATACATTTCATCAATCATAGTTTATCACCACCCAAGATGAGATAAAGCTTCACCTTGAGATCTAGCGATATACACAAAAGACAAAGAAGACAAACAAGCATAATGCAAAGAAGATAAACAATGGTAATTCACAGCAACATAATGGGTAGATAGGTTACGTGTAGAACATATATCTTTACAAAGTCTAATAGGAAAATTAGGCTCAAGAGGTGGGGCTAGAGTTAATGTAGAAGTGGGTGCTGGAAAAGATTCCATAACAACCAAAACGGGCTCCCAAGGTATCAGGTTTAGGGGTGGCTAGCATGCAGGGTCGAGCAATGGCTGGGCATTTGGCTCGAATGGTGGCTAGGGCGTTACTCAACAACGATAAACTTGAACTGGGCAAGTTAAGGTAAAAAGCTCTGCGAAAGTAGAAGGTAATGAGACAGTGGGCACTGGGACCATGGGTAAGGGAGGAAGGTGCAAGACCTTATACATAGATGAAGGGGTTAAGGTGGGTGACTCGAAGAAGGGAACACATCGAAGAAGTGACAACATGGTAATGACATAGCATAGGATGTAACACCCTAATAAACCCATACTACGCTTAAGTCGTATTACGGCGTTTTATTAGTTGTTACTTATGCTCGTGGAAAACTAAACTTCACTTGAAATTAAATTACGCGGAAAATACGGTAAAATTTTTCTTTTTCTTTGAAATACGTCGTCACTTTTGGAAAGTAAAGCCTTGCGCGAGAAGATAGCAATAAACGAGCGTATCGCAAAGATTCCAGTAAAAATTGAAGGAACAAGGGATAAATTAAAATACCATACATTCAAATTACTACTACAACCACATAATTATAATTAGTCTCATAATATCCAACAAATACATAAAAAGGGAACTCATGGTCATGCCATGGCCCCAAAATCAAAGGTACATAAGTCTGGCAAGGTCCAATACAAAATGAAATACATAGGATAAGGAACACAAATAAAAATAGGCTCATGCAGACACATGCTGATTTCTCTACCCCTCCTATGCCTCTCGATCGGATGGGCTCAAGTCCTCGAGTGCCTGGTCCCCCTCGCTCCTCGACCTTGGGGTACGTGAGGAGTACGAATAATGCGAGGGTGCCTATTGATCACCTCAATGCGACACACGCGATGACCTAGGGTATAGCTGGCCACAGAAGAACGTGCCTCGAAGGGATCCTCCTCGGACTCGGCAGGGTGATACTCGGGAAGCGGCGGCAAAGCGGCCCTAGGAGTGGCCGTCGAGCTCACATCTATCACCGGGATCTCCGGCGGTGGCACGAACTCGGCTACGGGCAAACCCAGCGACATCGGCTCCATCTCGATGTCGGGCAATGGCTCAGGCGGAAAATCCCAAGGACCTAGGGGCTGTCCAAGGTCGGCCGATGAAATGTCTGCAGGGGCTGGCGGGACTTCTGGCTCCTCTTCCTCAAAAATCTGACCCAAGTAAAAATATGTGCAGACTATTGTGGTGGTCGTGGCCACAATAGCGCGAGTATATCCATCATAGGCCCACTCATGGTGGGGGAGGGTCCACGCTCTACTCCACGGGGTGAGCCATGAGTATCTGGTGACGAGACGGAAAAACAACTAGGGTAAGAAATAAGATTTCTCAGTAGGACTCGACCTTAACATGTAAGTGTCATCATCATCGTCCCAGCCACTTCGGTTTTATAAATAAAAACAGTGAGCATGCATAAGGTTCAATTCTTGGATTTTCGAAATCATGAGTATCCGAAGCAGATTCGATTTTAGGGTATCCTCTAATCATTTACATCATCATATACATGAACATAAAACATGCATGGCTATGCTATAATCTTCTCTTAACTTCTTCCCCTTTTAGAGTTTTGGACCGAAGCCCTTTTTCTTTTTTTATTTTAACTTGACTTTATCTTTTCACCCACTAAACATAGGTGGTAATGAGCTCATACCGTGGCCGTCGCCACCATAGAATTTCGGTACTTACACTAGCTGGGTCATGCCATGCCTCATGTAAGACCTATCCCCTATACTCACACTAGCTGGGTCATGCCATGCCTCATGTGAGTCGTGAGTGAGGGGAGCTTAAATTAGGTCACCTTCCTTTTTGAAGGATCACTTACTTGAATTAAATTTCTTCTTATTAAAGCTTATGATGCAAAATATTTCTAAGTCCATAATTTTTACAAAATTTCGGCAGCATAACTGCTAGACCGAAGCTTCCCAAAATTTTGCCAAATGAAGAGACCAATATCATATAACATTGAGCATCATATCATCAACATAACATGTTCATATCGTCATCATATCATTATCATAATCATCATCATCATATCATATCATCATGATCATCATCATAACATCATGCTTGCACATAAACATAGGCATATTCTCAAGCAACATTTTATGAGCTTAGCTTAATAAATTGGGTGCAAGCTTTTAATTGAGATTGTCTCTTGTATAAACTTCTTTTATTGGGCATAATGCCAATTTCATCTATTATCCTTTTTGACACTTTTAAGTTGAATTATGAAGGTTTTCTAATACTTAATGTAAGGGTATTAATGTCTTAAAGCTTATTCTTCATTAACCTTTAACTTTTACCCTAATCGGTTTTTACTTTTACAGTGGGGCAGTAACTTTGAAAATTCACCATAATTTCATCTTTTACTCTTTTATTTCGAATTTTTGTGTGGATGTACTTATCTGAGTCTATTTTTAAACAAAACAAACCCCACTTAAAAATTCATTTTGTAGCTTGAGTTATACACATTTTATTCTAACTGTTCAGGATTGAAAGTTCATCTCGGGTCAGTGGCTTGTCCACTTCACTGGGAGTTCCTCACTTGGAATCTGACAAAACTGTTTTATGGGAGTGTTCCCCTATGTCTTACTTTCTAACAAACTTGGTTCCACTCAAAAATGTTATGTATAACTTGAGTTATGCATGTTTTATTACCTACTGCCCGGACAGAAACCCATCTAGGAACAGAAAACTTTGAAAAATCATATCTCTCTCGTTTTAAGGCCAAATCTCGTATATTTTATATGTATAAAAATCTCTTTGAGTCTATTTTCACAGAAAATTAGTTTCGTTCCATTTTGAGTTTTGTAGAATGAGTTATACCGTACGCATTACAGACTGCCAGAATTTCAGCTTAACTCATTTTTGAGTTTTACAAATCAAACTTATAGAGATGTTGTTATACCACTTCCAATCACCATTTTTATGCTTTATCTCATCATCATCTTCAATATTTTAGTTATCAAATCAATACTTTAAAACAAAATAAAGCAAGATATATAACAAGCCATCATACCACCAAATTTCATTTCAAAACAACACTTTCAACAAGACAAGAAAACTCATAGGGCAAGAAATGGTCATGAGACCTTGAAGCAAGTCCTAAAATCACCTAGCTATAAAGAGCTTAGGAGTTCTAGAGGTTGAAAAATACATGAAAAAGAGAGGGTTAGAGTCACTACCCAAGGTGTTTCTCTTGGAAGCTTGAAGGATGAAGATTGTTGGAGATGGCCTCCTTTGAGCTTGATAGTGAGGCTTGTGTATGAGTGACTTTGTTTCTCCAAGGACCAAAAATGGTAGTCCTTGAAGGGATAGTGATGGTGATGATAGGAGATGAGGGTGATGGTGGTAGAAAAGTGAGGACTTAGGGTAGGAAAATAAGAAGAACAAGAAGAAGAGTAGAAAGAACAAAGAGAGGTTTAGAGAGAGGTGAGAGCTTTAGTGTGTATTCTTAAGAGAGGAAATGAAAATGAATTGAGGAGAGAGGGAGGGCTGAAAGTGGCGCGCAAATGGGGGGAAAGGTGATGTGATTTTTGCTTCTTACACAAGCTAGGGAGTGGAAAAACCTTGGGGCAAAAGAGAGTGTTGTGTTTCCTTTGAGTCTTGGCACTTGGGTAAAGGCTTGTAGTGCTTCTTTTCTAGTGGTTAAAAGCATGATCTATCCTAGGATTGGCATTGAATGGTTGTGATCACTCCAAGTGTCACAATCTTGATGGAGAAGAGTGGATCTTTTGTCATGACTCAAGGGATCTACTAACATGGACTCTTGATCTAGTGGTGTATGATGAGAAGGCAAATGGATGGTTGGATATGGCTCTTGCTTTGACCAAACTTTCAAATAATAATTAAAGGGAAGTTTCTACATCTTTATAATTGTTACAATTATCTAAATGCTAATTAATTCAATTGGTTTAAGTTACACATTAGCACATTTTAATTGAAAAGGATTTTCCTCATTAATTTTGTAAGAAGATGTGAAGGTTAATGTGATTAAGATTTGAGACTTATATGCTCTCAGTTAATTAGGTTAGATCACCTTGATTTTATGTTCTAAATGATGGATTAATAAGGATTGGGCAATTAGGCTTTTAATTGTAACTTTTAATGCATTATGTCTCAATTGTTGACTTGCCTTTAATTTACTAAGCTCTTGCTCTCGAGATTAATCGTTTAATTCTCAATTAATCGTTAACCCCTCTAATTAGCCGGGAACATCGAGCTAATTAACTTAGGTAAAAATGGGGATGTTACATAGGAGAAAAACAATGATAACCCTTTTGCGACCTAGTGTACCCAAGGATAACACATTTGACGGATTGGGCGGAAAGTTTGTCAAGGCCAGGGGCAAGGTTACGGACAAAACAAGCAGACCCAAAAACATGTAGAGGAAAGAATATAGGGGTTCATGAGGAAATAACACTAAGTAAGGACTTTGGTTACCTAAAATAGAGGATGACATGCGATAATTAAGTAATACATAGCAAGAGCAGCATCCGCCCAAAATCAAAAAGGAATATAATCCTAAAGAAGAAGAGTGTGGGTGGTTTCACTTAGGTGGCGGTTTTTGTGTTCAGCAACCCCATTTTGCTCAAGTATATGAGCACAAGAAGTTTGGTGAAGAATGCCATGAGAAGACATAAAATTTTGAAACCCATGAGACAAATATTCCCTAGCATCACCACTTCGTAAAGTATGAATAGTAACACCAAATTGAGTTTTGATTTCTTGATAAAAGTTTTGAAAGATAGAAAACAACTCAAATATGTTTGACATTAAAGATAACCAAGTGCAACATGAATAATCATGAATAAAAGTAATAAAATATCATGACCCTAAAGTGGACACAATAAGAATCGATCCCCAGATATCAAAATGAACTAAAGTAAAAGGAGACACAACATGAGAATGGACTCTATCAAGATATTGACTACGAGAGTGTTTCCCAAGTTGACACAACTCACAAGGAAAATTAGGCACTGTTCTTTGTAATTTGGCAAGGCTAGGATGACCCAACAAGGCATGGAGAGTGTAAGGGTCTGTAGTAAGGGAGCAAACATAGGATGGGTGGTAGAACCAATAAAGGGTGTTATCTGGAACCAATCATCCGTCTCGAGCTTAGGTCCTGCAGATAGACAGAGTCTTTACTAGACTAAAATGACATAATCAAGAGAACAAGTTAAACGAATAATGGAAAGGAGATTAAACAGAGACCCAAGAACATAAAGGACAGAATGAACTGAGAGCGAAGGCAAGGGATGGGCAGTGCCAACCCTTTGAGACTGTGTTTTAGAACCAATGGCCAAGGTTATAGTTGGCAAATAACTAGAAGTAAAAAGACTAGAGAATAAAACTTTATTACTAGTGTGCACAACAAAAGCAATGGAATCGAAGTTCTGACATTGCTCACATCATATCAGGAAATTAGCATAGTTAGTTGGAGATTGTTTGAGTTGATCAGGGTTGTCAATGGAGATAGGCACATAACCTAGCTAGGAAACATTGGAGGCTCAAACTTTAAAATATTCTTCAAATTGGTAGCAGAAGAGTCAACAGCCATAGCTTACGAATAGCAGCAAAAACAAAAATCTAAAAAATGGTGCATCAAACCAGAAGCTAGATGAACAAAAGGAGGGCAAATATGGAGAAAGGAAGACAAAGTGAGTTTGAAAAAATGTTGGAAAAAGGTCGAATGAACAAAAAGATGTCGAAAAAAAGTCACTGAAGGCAGAGGATGGGTGGATGGTGCTAGGAGCTTGCTGAAGTGACAACACAAGATTGATGAAGCCAAAAATTGGAAGGACAACACAATTTCCAAAAAACACAAATCGCCAAAGGACAGTGGGTCCTCCTGACGACATGGTTTAGGGTTGCCTTTCTCTTTAGGCTTTGGATGTCATGTTGATATAGAGAGAGAAAAAATAAAAGCTTATGAAATTCGTGTGTCTCAACTACACAGTGGAAGCTGAATTATATAGATTCTACATAATAATTACAAATAAATACAGGAATATTTACAAATATATGATTTTCCTAATTACAGATATTTACGAAGTCTAACATCATCTTTGATAAAAAAATCCACTTTTCGCCAATAGTTTACTCTTCCTCATATTTTTGTCCCACAACTATATTTTATTGCATTTTCCTGCCAAATCTATCCAAAACCCACCAAATTCATCCTAACCACTATGTATATTAGAAACACATATAAAGACTCACTGACTTGACATTTTATGTGAGGACAAGTCCACAGTTGGCACAATAATGTATGTTGAGGATTTATTTATAACTAGAGAGAGACCCATGCATTGCACTAACAGACAAAGTACTGTAATGAATATTTTTCTATTGTTAAAGAAAAGATAAGTGATATTTATGTACTAATAGGTGAATGTTTTAGTATATATTGTTAGAATAATTTGCCGTGGAATAACTATGTAATAGAAAGAAATATAATTATTTATGATTAATTGATAGTTGGGTAATACAAGTAAAACAAAAAAAAAAAATTGTCTTTGACAACCATTTACAATGTTTAAAAGTTATATAAATGTATGATATTCAATTGAACATAACCCTTTGCTGTCATATTAGTATTCCTTTTCTTTTCTTTTCTTTTCTTTTTTTGGTTTAAAAGTTGTTAAGTAATGGTGGTAAGTAGTGGCTAAGAATATAATAATTAGTGTCCAATTAGTTGTATATTTATAGATATACCTTAATAGTCCATGTAATCGTTAATGTCAATAAATTAAAGCGGCAATAGGCTATATAAAACCACTTAAAAATGGGGAAGAGAAATTATTAGGCTATTAATGAGGAAGAGAAAAAAGAGGCTCTTAGAGGATATGCTTTACTTTTGGAGAAGCTCTTGAGACTTGAAAATAACACCTAGGCTATAATGCTGACGTGACAATGTGGCAAATTGTGATAGTACTGAATTGTCGATACCACGTCCCGTGCATCTGCTTTAATATATTATAAATAGATAGATAGATAGATAGATAGATTGAGAGATGGCTAGGATTGTTTTAGGAACTTAGGAGAGATTTGGGACTATATTGAAGCAAACTATAGTTGTGAGACTAAAATGCAACATAACTAAAGGGACAAAGAGCACATCTATGAATAGTATGCTTTCTTGTCTATATTTATGCATATAGAGGAATTATACTTCTCATACAGATCACTTAACAGTGAAGACGGCACAGAGGTTTGAGCTAAAAACCTCCAGCAGACTACCTCAATGTGATCCTATAATGTTTGACACATGGTCACTTGTTTGTTGCAAACTAGCAATCGTTAGAATTAATACTATGCAAATAATTGAGCATTAGCATACTATCTCACTGTTCAAATATAGTCATTCAATTTATTAAAACTTTATCAGGACATATATTATGAAGTTGTTAGATATAAAATCATTTATGCGCCTTCATTGAACGGCTGAAGCTTATTGGACAGTTGGTCTTTGACAGCAGTTATCCAAATAGTTTAATTTGCACTAAAACTACTAAAATCTATGTTTTGACATCTAAATGCTGCTATTTCAGGTTAATAGAGGTCTTTTATCATCAGGAATCATGGCTTCTTACATTGTTTTCCTCTGTTGGTGTGCAATTAGAAGGTAAGAATTCTAATCCTTACCTTTGAAGAACGATTCCTAAGCTCTTTTTGAATTTTCCTATCAGGAAAATATTGGTTCTAGTTTAATATTTCAGAACTTTTGTTATTCATTGGTAATGATGTCAACCAATATGAAGAGGACTATAAAATGTTAACTTATTTGGAGAGTAGTATATTTATGTCTAACACTGAACTTGATGGGACTGGGACCATCATCAAGAATCAAGCATGATAGAAGTTGTTATAACATCCCGAAATGTGAAAGGTAAATTGTCAGATTACTCTCACTTGTATATTTTAGTGCACCAGACAGCTGCTTGCCCCAGTGCCATTGTGGTGGCTAAATTCCCTACCCATCAAATAGTGATCTTGTGACATATTGTCATCAGTCACTTGTGAGTTCATTATGTTAGTTGTAAAATTAGTAGTACAAGTGAAAAACAGAACACAGTCAAGCCCTTTCTTAGTGTAACTGAACTTCTTATTATGGTAAGCTAATAATTTTATAAGTAGAAATATATAAGATAATATGCAAAATATTGCCGAGAACTAACATCCACCCTTGCCTCCGCCAAGAAGAAAGATTAAATTATATCCGCAACTTCAATTGTTTCTTTTTCTTTCATTTTTTTAAGTGAAAGTTTTAAAATTTTCTTCTAGAGGTGACATATTTATGAATCTCATTCATGGGATTTCAGTGAGCCTGCAACCATAAGATGTGAGGTACATAACCAAGAGAAAGGATATGGTGGTTGGATAACTATACTTGTAAGTTTCTATCTTCACGTTAAGTTTTGAAAGCCTCTAGTCAATTTTACTAAACTTACCTAGAGTTCAATATTTGCCGATTTCAGCTACCTACGGTCTTCTATAGGCAACTATCGAGGTTAAAAATAGTAAATTTTCTGTGAGTGTTGCCAGAACCATGTTAAGCAAGTGTTCCCTTAAATCTTAAAGCTATGATTATGAAGATAATATAATGAAATGAAATCATGATTCGTGTCTCCTTTCTTGCAACCAAAATAGCTTGGGATAAATATTTCCACTACATGTATCTACAATTCTAGAAAGTGAGCATTTTGTTTCGATACGTGATAATTAAGGATAGAGGAAAAAGTCACGTTGATGTGAACTGACACAGTGATTTGCACCTAGTCATATGGTACCAAGCCTTGTTTGCCTTTCAATTTTAGCATCACAATCTCAACCCTGCATAATTGATACATTTTTCTAAAATTCAAGCCAAATAACGAGCATCAAAGATTTTGATTGCTTAATTTGACTTTTTATACGTCGAGTGTTTGTTAAATCCATGTCTAGATGCAGTATTTTGAAGACTAAGACCGCCTACAAGGACAAATTATGAGGTAGAATTAAATGTAGAGATTTCAACTGATCATATTTACAGTGATTGGCATATAGTAATGTTCAATATGCTGGCAAGTTTAATCAATGCAACTGTTAGATTTTAATGTAGGTCTCTGCATTCATTTTGTAGACTCTGCACTGGCTTTGGTTGTGTGATTTTATTTACGTATAAGAATTATAATATATATACATAATAATCTCATAATATGGATGTTTCTTTGCACAAGTGCTTTAGTCATCCTGTAATTTTGTGCTATATACTATTCTCCTAGCAGGGCTTCCTTATTGCCATATTTGCTATTGTCATGTCGGCCTTTTCCACGGGCATCGATACAAAATGCTTTCAGGTGAATCACTCTTCTGAGTCTTCTATATTAAATTCAGAAAATTTTCTTGTTGCTCCATTTTTTGATCTAACAAGACACAATATATACCTCTATCATACTACTAAGTAAAAGTGCAATTTCATTTTAGGCACCAAGAAGTGAAGGGAAAATTATTCCCGCCATAGGATTACTAAAGTTATAGATCCTATTCCATTCATCAACTTCTCAATATCCAAGCAAGAATTATTTATATATAAGCCACTTCCTTATTGTGGCAGATAGAAAAAATTAAAACAATTAATGTGAAGATAAACATAGTGTTTATGAGCCTCCCAACAATGATTTTGTCACGGCCCATGAGAGTGGCCCAGAGGGGATTAGTGATACATCAAGGAATAAGAAAACTTATAATAAGTCGGACCAAAAAAAAAACAAAGAAAACTTATAATAAGGTGTACAATAGGAGGTCCAGAGGGCAAGTTGGTAGTTGTGATTAATTTAATTGTTCGGTAAGAGGGGGAGTATGGGGAGGGGAGAATGCACCGAGGAGGGTCATTTAGAAAACAAGAATTTGGATAGTAGGGAGCCTCTCGAAGAGCTACCATCATCAACTTTTGCTATTTTACTGCATTACCCACTATTCTTTAATCCCTATTTTCTTCGGTGCCATTACAGTTTTTTTTTTTTTTTTGTCCTTTATAGTTTTCCAAAAACAAAGTTGAACAGGAAGATGCAGTTCCTTACAATTACGGATTTTTTCATATGGTATTCTCCTTGGGGGCAATGTACTTCGCAATGTTATTCATCAGCTGGGATCTTAATAACTCAGCCAGGAAGTAAGCAACCTAATTTTTCATCACATGGTCATTCAGTGCTTTTGGTATGATGATTTATGATGTGTCCTTTGTGCTCTTCTTGTTAAATTATGCACGCTTCAAACCATTAGGTGGAGCATAGATGTTGGCTGGGCAAGCACATGGGTGAGAGTGATCAATGAGTGGTTTGCAGCCACAATTTACCGTAAGTGAATGAATTATAGCTTTCATTACAGAAACTTTTTTCTAGATTTCAATGGCTTTGACACTGATGTTCTTCATAATGATAAATAATTAGACAATTGGTATGCTTGAGATTTACATTTAAAATAAAATGAACATAGATTACTATTAGTAATAGGTAGGGGGTTGATAGCACACTATAACTAAGTAGTCTCATTGATAAGTTCTTTTGAGTAGAACTTACAAGACTCCTCTCTTAAAACAAATATCCAAACCTAATTTCTTTAACAATCCATGAAAGAATATAAAATGAAGATAGTCTCTCTAATTTATAGCCTTCAAGTAATCTTAACTAATTAATGGGTTGTAACACCCATATTCATCTTTTCATTGCTTACGATTTGCTTTAAACAGTATGGATGCTGATTTCCCCAAGTGCGAAGCAGAACAGAGGTATGGATAATGATGGGAATGTTCAAGAGACAGAAAACTCAGTTATGGTCTGATTGACAATGGAGGAAAAAAAAGAAAAAGATCAATCCCCTTCATAATTTTTGCAATTCTTTAGAAATTATTTTATTCTTCAACCCAGATAAACCCATGGTTGAATGGTAGAACTCAGGAATGTAATGATGTGAAAGAGTATTTTTTAAAAGCATTGACCTTCATTTGACTCACTTTATCCATGAAAATCGTTTCACAGTATCAAATCCAAATCATGCTTTAGTTAGGTTATAATAGGCTTTTTTTTTTTTAATTTTATCTCCTAAGTATAATTTGATTTTAAATTTTTCAATCTAATATAATTTAAAAATTATTTACCAGAAGGCGCAGTTGTCCACGGCTCATAAATTTATAATTTTATATTGAAGTCATGACTACAACACACGGCTTCATGTGAATTTATAAAATAATTAGGGTGAATTACATTGACTTCTTCTAAGGTTCAGTGTAATTATACTCAGCACTCTTTTAATTCATTTTACTTAATGTGATTTTTATAGACATAGAGGTGTCAAATATAATTACACTGAACTTCAGAGGAGGTCAGTGTAATTCACCCAAATAATTATTATTTAATTAAAATCGATCAACGACTTCTATTTTAATAAAAATTAATTAAAAAAATTAAAAGGTAAATCGCGCTTCAAGCTCATGACTTACATAAAGTAATAAAAAAATTCCTGCTAGTAAGATATCGTTGTTAATCTCGACTTCAATATAAAAATATATATTGAAAAAAATTCCCCATATTATCTACTGTAATTTTCTACGAATTTATACCCTTCTTTAACAAGTAGCGAACTTCAGACATGAATTCCAACGAACTTTAGACATGTATTCCTGTAAATTTTTTTTTTATTTAATTTGTAGTACTACATCAGAAAAATTATTTGACTCAACCATTCATGATTTTAAAAGTCTTATAAATATAATTATTTAATTAAATAATAATATAAAACTCTTTTACACCATCAATATACAACAATTAAACTTAATTTTTTTTTTTAGTATAGGACTTTCTGTTACAAAAGTATGGCATGCAAAACTTTGCGAAATTTATATTTAGAGGCTTTAAGTTTGATTTCTTTAACGAGAAATTTAAAATTAAAGTTTTATTATTGGGCTACACGTCGGCTTACTCTTTCTAAAAAAATAAATGACAGTTTGCGCTCAGCGAAAACATCTTGACGGAGAAAAACATAGAATTATTCGCTGATCAACAGTCTTTTCCTTAAACGAGAATAATAATAAGGTACTCGACAGCTATATCATATTGTTTTATGGACATGTTTAAGAAATCTCATGCTTCCTTCCACGTATGTTATCAGTAACAGAAGATAAGTTGGCCCTTGCTCTAGTCTAGATGAAAAAAAATCTGCACTATGAAGATGTGAGTTGTAATAAGTGAAAACATGACATGTGGAGTGGTGTATTATGTAATTGATCATATATAGTGTATCAGAGAATAGTCCATTTACATTAAACACTTTTCCCTCTTTCTCTCCCAAACTGCCTCCAATGTAAACTTTCCTAGCTGCCTCCAATATCACTTCACTTCCCACCTAACTAACCAACCAAATCCACAACCCCTGTTGAATGCACTTCCCCTCCAAGCAAGAAGCCACTGGTTGTTGTGATTTTGTTAGCTGAAGATTATGTGGCAGGTTTGCGGTACATTGCAATTTCGTCGGTGAGGGCTGGCTCTAGTTCCTGCAGTGATGAAAATGGTATGGCTAGGGTGTAGAGGAGGACAATGGCACTTGAGTCTTGCGGATCTAAAAAAGATGATGACAAAGGACAGTAGCTTGTTGCGGGTTAGGCTGAAACATGGTGGTGCTTGCTGCTGGGTGAGTTGGGCTTTATAGCTGTGCTTGAGCATAGATCTTTGTCTTTTTTATTTTTATAGTTGTAATTTTGAGCTAAATATTACAAATTAATGCTAGAAATATGTTTTAAATTGCTCAAATATTTGACTTTTGCTGTTATCTTGTTGTATTATTCATCCCTAAAGCCTGATTTTTAATTATTTTTTTATTCTGTTTCATGTTGACTGTATGATTTTTGGTTTGGTTGAATGTGTTGCTATTATTCTGGATTTGAAGAAGGAAGAGATTTTATCATCTTTACACCATTAAAAAAAGAAACCCAGATCCATAACCACCAACATCTCATTCTTCATTGCCGGGGAAGAAGGAGTTTGGGAAAGAGAGGAAAGTGTTTAGTGTGAATGGGCTATTCTCTGGTACACCATATGTGATCAGTTACATGATACATCACTCCACATGTCATGTTCTCGTTTATTACAACTCACATCTTCATGATGCAAATTTTTTGTCGTCTCACTAAAGCAAGCACTAGATAAGTCTTAGAATTCGTATAGACTTTTAGGTTCAACAGTAGAAATCTCTTTCATTTTCAAGTAGTGATTGTGTGGGCAAATTTCTATAGTGTGGGCCATTTACTCTAGAATCATTAGCAGTTCTTGTTAAAGACCCCTAAGACAACACTAAGTGATTGTTCATGAGTCCTTTGTCTCTCACTAGACCCCATCAAATAACCCATTAAGGCATTAACCTTTCAATTCCGTGGAGAAGGGCATCCACACAAGCACCTGATTGATCATATATACTCATCATTGCAATCTCAAATAGTACTAAAGCATCAAACTTGAAATAGAGAAACAAGTAATTTGAGATCATTCTATAGTTACGTGTGTGGAATAACGAATAAGAAACAATGGGCTTTCATTTATTTGGTATTAGAAGAGCTATGCAACCAACTTCAAAGGGTGGAGAAGTCCCAACAGGGTATCTTTCAGTGTACGTGGGAGAAAAGATGAAGAGGTTCGTAATTTGAATAGCATACTTGAACCAACCTTCATTATAAGACTTGCTGAGTAAAGCAGAAGAAGAATTTGGATATCATCATCCGATGGGTGGCCTCACAATTCCTTGCAAAGAAGATATGTTCTTAGATATCATATCAGTTTTGGTTTGAATGGTTCATTCATCACAACAAAGAGACTAACATCCCAAACATATATATTCCCGCTAAGTTATTAGCTGATGTGGAGTTTTCTCACAATTTTGACTTAAAAAAAATTATAAAAAAAAAAAAGAGAAAAGCAACCATTTTAAAGCAAACCATTCTTATAGCCTTTACAACTCATACACCTACAATAGGCCCAGTCTTATTTCTTGTAGTCCACTCCAAACCCCCTCCTAATAGGCCAGAAACTAGACTCAGTCTTATTACATGCAGCCCACTCTAAAGCCCATCCATAACAACCCTTCCACCACCCCCACAACGACCACAAGAACCACTAGCCCCGTAGCCCTAACTTCGCCTCACCACCTCTGATCTCATCATCGTACCACCCTTCTGCCCTTTACGTGCTCCTCACCTTTTTCTCTGGTAGCGGCTTCTCCATCTCGCCAGAAAGCACCACAGCCCCTGCCTCTGCCACTCACCATGTAGCCTCCAGAAAATAGTTTAGGACCAAGTTCGTGCAGGAATAAAAGGAGAAGATGCACCGATTTGCAGAATGCGTGGGTTGGAAGATGCAAAAGAAGGATGAAGAACATTAAAAGGGGGGAAGACCACCGCTGCTACCAACCACTTTCGCACTCCGAAGACCACCGCAAAGACCATCAATGGTATGCTTTTTCACTATCATTTCTTCCTCTTTGGGATGATAATAGTTATACACATGATTTGTAAATATACCTTATTGTTAGCCATCTACAAGTTATTATGTGCCTGATTGTCAATCTGGAATGGTGCCTAATGCACCTTTTAGCCAATCCTGGCCCTTTTTAATGTTGATGGACATGTGCATGATGCAGGGTTTCCCACAGGTGCATGTTGCAGGCTTTCCCACATTCCCCATTGTCATGGATAACAATAAGATTCGTAAGATTTTTCCCTGTATGTAACAATGAGTTCTTTTCCTGTAGGATAACATATAAATTGAATTGGTATGTCAACTTTTGTTCTCACAATTGAATTTGTGTTCTTCCTAACTTTAACAACCCCCTAAATCTGAATTTTTAAACATAGCATCTTTTTTTTTTTTTTCAGTTTGTAATATAATGTATGATTTTTGATATTTTTAATCCTTGACTAGTGTGAAATAAAATCTTTTACCAACGTCATAACTATGACATTCATCCACTTAGTTCATAGAATAGCTTTTCTTTTTCTTCTACAAATAGTATGTTACTATTAGGCATGGCATTGCCAAATGACAAGCTATCTAAATCATGTACAATGCAGATACCCTTTTCTAATTGACAATTTTTTCCTCTCTAACAAAGTGTATTGTCAGTTATAATATAATACAGGGAAAGGATTTTTTGGTTACCCCAAAAAAATGGATAGAAAAGTTGTGGTGCACATGTAAGCATGATTTGAGTAAAAAATTAGTATAGAAAGGTTCAGTTTGCATGGTTACAGCCTTAAATGCAATAACTCTTCTATGAATCTGATTTCTATTAGGCACTAGCCATGGACGTGAAATAGAGGACATTATTGTAGACTTAAACATCATACTAGTGTTTGGTACAGAAATGGAATATAGTGAACGTAGAGTATTCCCTCTCATTATTCATCAGAAATAATTACAAAATATATAAAAGAAGAATAAGGAAAGAAGAGATAAGATCCCCCTTACAATATCTCAACTTCTCAAGTAACAAACCAAATCTTATCTTATCAACAAAAATAGAATCCTATACTCCTAGAAATTTAAATTTAAGAAACAAAATTTTAACTAATGCTAATATTCACATGGCTATCAACATTCCCACTTAAGTTGTTGCATATATATCAATCATGCCCAACTTGGTTATAAAGAATTCAAATTGAGGCCGAGGAAGTCCTTTAGTTAGAATATCATCAGTCTGTTGCATTGTAGGAACATAAGGCATCCTAATCACTCCTCCTTCTAGCTTTTCTTTAATGAAGTGTCTATCAATTTCCACATGTTTAGTTTTGTCATGTTGCATCCGATTATGAACAATGCTTATTGCAGCTTTGTTATCACAGTATAGCTTCATAGGTCCTTCAACCTTCAGTCCTATTTCTGCCGTAACTCATTTCAGGCATAATATTTCACAAATTCCATTTGCCATTGCTCTAAATTCTGCCTTCATACTACTTTTGGTCTCTACATTCTATTTTTTCCTTCTCCAAGTAACAACATTACCCTAAACATAAGTACAATAACTAGAGATGGACTTTCTATCAACAATGGATCCAGCCTAATTAGCATTAGTGTAGACTTCAATCCCTCTTTGTGTAATTTTCTTAAAAAACAAGCCTTTCTAGGAGTACCTTTCAAATACCTTAAGATTTGGCAGATTGCTTCTAGATGTTCCTCATATGGAGAATGCATAAATTGACTTACCACATTTACTGCAAATGTTATGTTTAGCCAAGTATGAGAAAGATAAATCAGCTTGCCAAGTAGCTTCTAGTACCTTGTAGTATCCATGGAACCTTTTTTTCACCATCTCCAAGTCTATGATTTACTTCAATTGGTGTTTCTGTGGGTTTGTAGCCACTCATCCCCATCTCCTTTAATAGATCTGGTACATATTTTCTCCGCGAGACCATAATTCCCTTCTTTGTTGGAGCCACTTCCGTGCCTAGAAAACATCTTAGAGACCCTAGATCTTTGATTTCCAATTTTGATGCCAAGCATTTCTTCAATCTCTCCATTTCTTCAACATCATCTCCCATAAGTATAATATCATCTACATAAACTATCAAAGCAGAAATTCTTCCTTCAGGTGAAACCTGCATAAATAGAGTATGATCATTTTGCACTTGAAAATATCCTTGTTTTTTCATTGATTGAGTAAATTTATTATAACAACCTAATAGTCCCATACTATGCTTAAGTCATATTATGGGATTACTACTTGTTACTTTTACTCGCAGAACTAAATTTACTGCTTGAAATTACTTTATACTAAAAATAAGGTTAATTTTTTTTTTTTTGAACAATAATGAAATAAACCTTTTGAAAATAATGAGTGCCATGAGCGCATCGTGAACGCATAATATCAAACGTCATTATTTCATACATGTGGTGTGATAAAATAAATAAGGGCATTATAAACAGCAACCATCTTAGATAAACATAATATCATTCTACAGCCATCATAGTTAAATATAGTTAAAAATAACATAATATGTACTACATAATAAACCATGGATATGATATCAATTGTCGACCCTACAAGATAAACCTAACCAGATACAACATAAAATGAAATATATCAGAAATCTCTGCAAAAGCTGTAACACCCTCCTAAGTACAGTACTATGCTTAAGTCATAATACCACACCCTAGAGTTGTTACTGTTACCTAAACGGACCTTATCTATCAGCAACTTCCATTGTGCCTTCGGAAACTTCTTGAACTTTCTGGAGACAACACGGAAAATAGGGGTGAGAATTATAAATTCTCAGTAGGATTCTCTATAATACACATGTAATGTCATCGTTGTTATCTCCAGTTTGCTTCGGTTTATTATGGAAAAGGTGAACATATACTGTTTACTGTTTAATTTTACGGTCTAAAAAAATATTTTATCCGAAGCAAAGTACATTTTAATCATACACTTAGCATTTGGGAGAACCCATAAAATCTATTCAAATATAATACCATGAATAATAACTGTAGCATATTAAAACACACATGACATCAATATGCTGGGAATATAACATCTGCACATAACTTTACTCATGCTTAAATTTATGACTATTCATAAAACTTGCTTTTCTTTCTTCATCTTCCTTTCCATCATAAAATCTTTACGTGCCATATTCCAAAGTATGATCGCCATGTCATACCCCATCAGAGCGTGATCGCCATATCACGTTCTGTAGGAATATGGGATCTTATTCGGTACTTACAATAGTTGGGTCATGCCATGCCTCATGTAAGTTCTGTCCCCTATACTCACATTAGCTGGGTCGATGCCATGCCTCATGTGAGTGGGGTGCTTGCATATACTTTAAGTCTTTAGTCTTCAGTCTTTAGTCTTTCCTTGGCACACCTAGGCGTTACGTATCGCCATCCCTAGGGTGCTGTTACTGCCCTTGGGTAGCCTGGCCTTGGAGTGAGCTCGTCAGCTTCACCCATGACCATCGTCACACCGACTCACCCGCAAGGGGACCCACTGCCTCTAGGTCAGAGGGATCTCATTCTGGCCACGTGCCTCTAATTGAAGGGATCTCTTCTGGTCACGTGCCTTAAAATTGAGGGATCTCATCTGACCACGTGCCTTCAATATAGAGGGATCTCATCTGACCACGTGCCTCCAACATAGAGGGACCCAAGTCTTAGCTGCTTTCACAAGGAGGGACCTCATGTGCAACTGCTTCCAGGCGAAGGGACCCATGTCTTTATCATTTAACTACCTTCACAGGGAGGGATTTCAAATAACTACCTCCGAGTGAAGGGACCCACATTTTATCTTATTTAGCTGCTTTCACAAGGAGGGACCTCAAATAACTGCCTCCGAGTGAAGGGACTCACATTCATTATACTCATGCTTGGTCATTCTCACCTATGGTCATGCATAGCATGCTAAATGTACTCTTACATATACTTCGTCTATTTTCATATATCATTGCACATATAATCTTCACGTATATATTCATGACATATAAAGGCCCGTAGCCTCTTCACCATTCTACTGGCACTCATACTGCTTCTTGGTTTGTTCTCATATACCTCATATCGTGCTTATATCATTCTTGTATACTAATATTCCTCCTATTTTCATAAACTTGCCAGAATCCGCAAAGATAATGAATCAGCCTGCTTTTCCATGAATAGTGCCAATTCTCACAGACAAACCAGTCATAGCAACATAATCAATCTAACACATATATATCAATGTCAAACTGGCAATCCTCACTCAAACTTTATATGTGCACTAACACTTGTGAAATCATCACTTGGGTCATTTCCATCAATTCTATTCAATTCTGCCCGAATCTTGTATAATCCACCTTTATTTCTATTCAACTCATTTAAGTCTGAATTTTGGATATGTCATAGCTCTATGTGTCTACTTTCTAACCTCTTTGGTCCCATATCATTCTGATCTACATAACTCAAGATATTTAAATTTTGCTTCAGCTTGTTCAGTTACTAGCCCGAATTACACTCTTGGAAGTATAAATTCACTAAAAATCGAAACTAAGATCAAATCATGCGAAAATGGGGCCATATCAAATCTAACAGGACAACCTTTCATTTGCCACAAGTTTCACTTCATTTGCTTAAGTATACGTCGAGTTATAAGTCCTGAAAGTTGACCTTCCTGCACTACCCTGTTTTGGCCTAGATTGGACATAGGGCAACTTCCTCGAATCACTGGGAACAATTGGGACCATAACAAACTCGAAATTTCATATTGAGATGTTCTCCTATGTATAAGATTTCTAAAAAAATTGGTTTCACTCAATTTGGAGTTGTATAGGGCGAGTTATACCCTTTGTAAGTTACCCTGTCTGGGAGAAAATCCTGATTCCTAGGTCAAACTTCAAAAATTCACATCTCCCTCAACACTAATCCAATAACCCTATATTATATGTCTATGGAAAGCCCTGAATGTCTACTTTCATCTAAAAATGGTTTCATTAGATGTAACCGGTTGTAGGCGGCGCTGCCATATGGACTGCCGTGGAATTCCTCAACTAGACAGCATTCCAAACTTTCACTTCTCCTAGTTTCCTTCTTCTAACCTTAATTCTAACTCAATATTTCATGTTAATCCCATATCAATCCAACCATAATTCATCATAAACATCCAATATATCATCAAATATATATAGAAGAATAATCTTTCATGCATCCTCAGTTTAGAGAAATTAAGATTAGAGATTGAATCCTACCTCTTTAGAGTGTGATCTTGCTAAATTTGAATTTGGGATTAATGGAACCTTGACCAAGCTTGGAGATTTGATGGAGTTGGATTGAGAGAGGAAGGGAAGAAGAAGAAGGCTGGAGCAAGGAGAAGGGGAACGTAAATCAGACTAAAATGGAGAGAAGACTCTGATTTAAATACATGAAAGTTGTGGTATTGATTGGTTGGAGTTTTGTGGTTGAAGTTCGGCCATGTCTCTCACTTTTGTGACTAAATTGCTCTCCACGTCATCCCCAAAGTGAGACTTGCTTCCACTCCATCTTAACTCGGAACTCGTCTCTAACATGCTTGAAGTCGGAACTCGTGTCAATGGATTTGAGCTTGAAGCTGAAGCCAGATCTCGGAACTCGTAACCTCTTGTTTGTGACTTGAGGAAATCTTATCTGTTTATTCGAAACTTGGAAGTAAAGTCGGACGTCGGAAGTCATACAGCTCGCAATCATATAATCTCGGAATTCCTCATTTTAACTCGAGAATGTCAATGCTAGACATAAACTCGGAGATCGGAGATCGCGTATGATTGGAAATCAGCTCATATTTGAACTCATGTCCATTGAGTTCAGCTCTAAGATCGGAACTCGTTATATTCAAATCTGAGGTCAGTACTTGCACCATTGTGTTGAACTATAACTTCTGAGGTCGGGAATCACATACATGAGGTCGGAACTCGGTTACTTCGCTGGAAACTTGAAGCTACATTGTGAGGCTGGAAATCGGTACATTTTCTTTGAAACATGAAGTTGGATATCGTTAATCATGTCCGTGTTGTTTGTACTTGAAGGCTAAGTCGGAAGTCGTGAAATGATGAAGGCTGGTTAAAGTAAGAAGTCAGAGATTATGCTGAAAGTTGAAGTCGAACGCAGAAATCGGGAATAATCTCATTGGAGAAATTATAAGTTTAGAGATTGAACATCATGTCCCGGTATACTTTAACTCGAAGTCGGATATTGGAACTCAGAAGTCACCCATTTAACTCGAAACTAGAATATGAAGTCGGAAATCATGAATGGTCAAAATAAGATGAAGTCGGAAATTGAAATTGATCAATCCTGAGGGCTAAGTAGAAACTCGGAAATCGGGATGTTACAAAAGCAAGAATGAAAATAGAGTTAAAAGAAAATTGAACCAAATTTAGAGATCTAATTCAAGAATCAAGAAGAAGACTATTATCACTCCATCATTGAATTCTAATTACATATCAACACTCCAAATCAGTGATTAAAGTTGGATCGGAATGAGACCTCAATCCACATCCAGCATTCACATGAAAACCTCCATGCATGCAACCAATTGCACAATCAATTCGGTTCAGAAACCTCTAGAACCAAAGAGAATTGAATTGATTTAAAGTGCCAATGCAATTAATCTTAGAATTCAGATCTGAATCTAATTCAAGCTCCTTTCAACAATCAAATCACATAATCAACTAATTAAGATGAAAACAATTGAATTCTCAATCAGTTTTCGAAATGAAAACCTTCAAATCCAGAAACAAGATTAAGAATAGAGAAGTAGAGATGAAACTGAATTAGAGTAGTTGAATCTAGATTTGCACCAATCCTTAAGAGTGTAATTACTTCAATTGTGTTCTTGAATTAGAGGAAGATCTACTCCTCCATTAATGGAGGAAAATGAAAGAGAGACAGAGAGAGGGAGAGACATAGAGAGAAGAAGATAAAATTCAATTTCTCAAAATGAAAAATGTTCCAAAATAGTAAAAGTCCCTTTGAACTCGGCCTTCAACCTATATATACTTATAATTAGCACCCTAATTGTCTAATTACCATAACCCTCTCTTCCTAAGCTAAATTTAGACATCTCATTTGCCTAATTTGGAGTTTTGGAGGGAAAGTTACGGCCAAAACATGCTTTTGGTTCTTTGGACCCAACCGTGAACTTCCACCGTGTTTTTGGACTAGATGATGGCTCAGTTTGGCTCAGTGCTCTGAATATAAGTTGAAGCTTGGATGTTACCTTTCCAATGCCACTGGTTTTTCCTCAGTTGGGTTCCTACAGCCCGAGATAGGCCTAACCATTATAACTTGCTCAGAATTCATGCCTACATCCTTGACTCAACTTCCCGGTTCAATTCTAGCTCCAAAACCTCAAAATTAGCCTCTAACCTCTCAGAAGAGTTGTAGCCCCAACTCTCAGCTTTCCTATAAACAAAAGTCATAATGAAACAAGGTCTATATCTCAAGTTATAGTCCAAAAACTAAAATAAGGTCAGAATGATCATAATGCTGGAAAATTGAACTAAGACCCAACCAAAATGCAATTAATAGGAAATGATCCAAATCAATCCAATTATGCACAAAAAAGGATTAATGTGCCAAATATGAGAGAAAATAAGTATATAAAAATTCAATTCATCAAATTCCCCCACACTTAGCCCTTGCATGCCCTTATGCAAGACTCAATTAAAGGAAAGTTAACCAAAAGGAAACACTAGCAACTAAATTGCAACCTAAAAATCATGGAACAACCAAAGTGAACAAGCTTATTCTCCAATGAATGATAAAAAATGCTTAGCTTAGGAACAAAAGAACATACAAGGATCTCATAAGATGGTATATGAAGCTCTCAACTCTCAAGTGCATGGGTAAAAGTGTTTCACTCAAGTTATCTCAATAGACAATGCATTACCATAAGCTTGCTAATCTCCTACTTCTCCACTACTTGAAATCACATGCAAATACAAATCAAGAGGACTTTATTTATGGTTGTAATGTGGCCAAGGTAAGGATAGGAAATATGAGGATATAACAAGGTAAAACCTAAAGAAATAAGAATAGCATAGGCCATTAAACTCAAGGTCACAAATGTGAGGGTTCCCCTAAGTTATTCCACGACATACTCATTTCCTATCAAAATTCCCCATTTTATTTATTCTCTTCTCTTCTCTTTTATTAATTTTTTTGTTTGACTTCTCTTTTTCTTTCTTTTCTTCTATTTTCTTCAATTTTTTTTTGTATCATATTTCCTTGCACCCCCCCCCACACTTGAACATTTGCACGTCCCAGGCAAACCCCGACTCTTAATCCCAAGCACAACAATAATGATGAAACCAATGCACTTCGTATTCGCTAAGGTTGGGTAGAACATGGTTTTCCACTTAGGCTCGTAATGTGCTAGAAATCAAAGAATGCTCAATAAGGCTCAAAGGGGCTAAACAAGGGAAAAATGCAAGGTAGGCTATATGCCAAGTGGCTAAAATGAAAGAAATGCCTCTATCATATTCATGCATGCATATGAAAAATGTAGCCTCAAAGAAGAATCAAAGCAAGTTCTAGAATGACAAAATCTATGAGGGAAGAACACACAAGAAAGAAAAGAATGGCATGAAATGCAACCATCCAAGATATAGTTCAAAAGCTCACAAAGGACATGTCTAACACACTTAATCATAGCAAATCGAGATCAATTACCAATATCACATATCTCAAGAGGGAAAAGAAAAATGAAATCATGTTGGAACCCCCACCTTAATGACTAATGCCATAACTCAACAACTTCCAATTCATCAATGGAGAATAAGAATAAAATAAAGCAAACAATTTTTTTTCTTTTTTAAACAACAAAACAAGGTAAAAGTAATCATGGCAACAACAAATCTATAATGCAAAACTAACTACAAAAATAGATGAAAAATGACCTAGAACTAATCCATCATCCACACTTCAATTCAACCTTGTCCTCAATGTAATGCAACAGATAAAATGTAAGGCAAGTAAAATAAGGTGAGGAAAGGGAAAAAGAGACTCCCCTATGAAGTATAGGTGGCTGCTAGCAAGCGAACCTCCTCCATAGTATCTAAGTGTATCTCCTCATGAAATGGCTTCAAGCCGTGGCCATTCACAATAAAAACTTTATTTGTCCCAAGCTCCATAATCTGCAAAGCACCATATGGAGAAATCCTAGTCACAACATAGGGGCCAAGCCACCTAGAATGAAGCTAACCAAAAATGAGCTTGAGGCGAGGATTATAAAGGAGCACTTTCTAGCCAATAGAGAACTCCTTTCACAACAACATCTTGTCATGAATGAATTTGGTCTTTTCTTTGTATAGGCAGGAGTTCTCATAGGCCTCTAACCAGATCTCCTCCAACTTCTAAAGTTGGAACTTCCTATGAAGTCTAGACTGGCTCAAATCAAGGTTGCAATTCTTGATTGTCCAATATGGCCTATGTTCAATCTTCACCAAGAGGTGGCATACGTTACCAAAGACAATCTTATAAGGAAACATGCCCAAAGGAGTCTTGTAGGCAGTGCGGTAGGCCCATAATGTATCCTGAAGCCTCTTACTCCAATATATCCTATTTGGCTGCACTATCTTCTCCAAGATCTGCTTCAACTCCCTATTTAATACCTCCGCTTGTCCATTAGTTTGCGGATGGTATGGGGCTATAACCTTATGAGTGCTCCATATTTCTTTAGGAGGGCTGCCATGTTCCGATTCCATAAGTGGCTACCTTGATCATTGATGAAAGCCCTGGACACTCCAAACCTATAAAATATGTGTGATTTAACAAAATCTATGACAACATAAGAATCATTAGTCCAGGTGGCTTTGGCTTCCACTCACTTGGAAACATAATCAATAGCTAACAAATGTAAATAAAACAAAAAGAAACGGGAAATGAACCCATAAAATCAAAACTCCAAACATTAAATATCTCACAAAACAATAATGGCTGTTGAGGCATCTCATTCCTATGGGAAATGCTACCTATCTTCTGACATTGTTCACAATTCTTACAATATGTGTAAGCATCGCGAAATAATGTAGGCCAATAAAATCTAGAATCTAGAACTTTCCTAGCAGTGTGCTGTGGACCAAAGTGGCTACCGTAGGCAAGAATGTGACAAAACTACAAAATAGATGGCATCTGAAGCTCATGCACACAACGTTCAATAACCTAGTCAATACGCATCTGCCATAAGTAAGGATAATCCCAAACATAGTACTTAACCTTACTCCTAAGTTAATCTATTTGATTCTTTTTAAAATAAATAGGTAACTCAGAAGTGATTAGATAATTAACCAAGTCAACATACCATGGATCCTTACCTCGCAGGTCCAAAAGCTGCTCATCTGGGAAGGTCTTACAGATGGGAAGAAGGTCTAAAGTCTGTGGGATCTGGCTCAGATAGTCTGCTACCAGGTTCTCAGCTCCACTCTTGTTCCTGATCTTTATGTCAAACTCCTACAACAGCAACAGCAACATCCACCTAATAAGCCTAGGCTTAGCATCTGACTTCTTCAGTAGGAACTTCAATGCTACATGATTAGAAAAAATAGTTACTTTAGTTCCCAAAAGATAAGCACGAAACTTATCTAAAACAAGAACAATAGCCAAAAGCTCATTTTTAGTGGTGGTGTAATTAGCTTGTGCAGAGTCTAGGGTCCGGGAAGCATAAGCTATTGCATGGGGTGTCTTCCCAACCCTTTGTGAAAGTATTGCTCCAACTGCAAAGTTAGATGCATCACACATAAGCTCAAATGGGTATTCCCAGTTCAGCGGTTGAGGCACAAGGGCAGAGATAAAATGCTGCTTCAACTAGTCAAAGGCTCTCCTATAATCCTCATCGAACTGGAAATCAACTTCTTTCTGCAATAGCTTAGGTAACAGAAGGGCACTTTGCTAAAATCCTAGATGAACTGCATGTAAAACCTTACATGTCCAAGAAAAAAGCGTACTTCCTACACACATGCGGGGTAAGGCAAAGAAGCAATCACATTTATTTTGGATTTATCAATAGGAATGCCCTCCCTAGAAATAATATGTCCCAAGACTACACACTACCTAACCATAAAATGGCACTTTTCAAAATTCAAAACAACGTGTGACTTAACACATCTACTCAACACCCTAGCAAGGCTATCCAAGCATGCATCAAATGAGGGACCATGAATAGTATAGTCATCCATAAAAATGTACATGCAATCCTCTAGAAAATCAGAAAAGATATTCACCATGCATCTCTGAAATGTAGCTGGGGCATTGCATAGACCAAAGGGCATCCTCTGATGTGCAAATATGCCAAATGGACAGGTAAAGGTGGTCTTCTCTTGATCTTCCAATGCAATATGAATCTGGAAGTAGCCAAAAAATCCATCAAGGAAGTAGTAATGTGATTGACCCACCAATTGTTCTTACATCTGGTCAATGAAATGTGAAGGAAAATGATCCTTCTGGGTGGCTTGGTTCAGCTTCCTGTAATCTATGCAAACTCTCCAGCTATTTTGCACTCTTGTGGGAACCAACTCATCCTTAGAGTTACTCACCACTGTGATGCCAGACTTCTTGGGAACTACTTGCACTGGGCTCAGCCACTTGCTATTCGAAATTGGATAGATGATTCCTGCAACCAAAAGCTTGCTCACTTCTTTCTTCAACACATCCAAAATCAGGGGGTTCAACCTTCTATGGGGTTGTCTTACTGGTTTCACTCCCTTCTCTAACTGTATTTAGTGCATGCACGTAGAGGGACTAATTCTAGGAGTGTCCGCAAGTGTCCAGCCTATAGCCATCATGTTTTGTCTCAAAATATTCAGCAACTTCTCTTCTTGTTCAAGCTACAAATCCTTGGCTATAATAGTTAGCAACTTCTCATTTGGTGCCAAGAATGTATACTTCAAATTTTCTAGCAATGGCTTGAGCTCCAATGTTGGTGGCTCCTATATGGAATATGCTAATATTGGTTTTTCTTCTACTAATTTGGCTTTAGCACCTGCAATCTATGAAAAATTCTGCACAACAGCATTATTATATCCTATGGGAACAAAATTAGCAAAAGTAGCATAATGTGTAGAAATTGAATCATAATTACAAAATACAAAATCTAAACTAATAGGAATTAAACTGTAGAATTTAAAACAGAATCATAATGTGCAAAAATAGAAATTATAGAATTAGAAAAAACATATTTGACATCAACAGAATTTAAAACAGGATGTGCAGAATCAGTGAATGTAGAATTTAAAATTTTAGAAATAGAATCAATGGCAATAGAATTTACAAAATCAGAAATTGTAACAACATTAGATTTATGCAGGATTTATAGTTGTAGAATCTGCAATTGCAGACTCTATGCAAATAGAAGCAAAATTTTCAAAGCCAAAATTTTCAAAATTTAAAGCAGCACAATTAGAATCAACAAAAATAGATTTGATAGCAGTAGAATTTTCAGAATCAGAATCAGCAGAATTTAAACCAGCAGAATCAGAAATGGTAGAATATGAACCATGTAGGCATGCTTCAATCTCGGTATAAACAGCACATAATTTATGAATAATGTCACAATCAGAACATTGGAATTCATCTCTAGCGCCTACAATTTTAGGAAATACAACCAGCAAATTTTCATGCACATCATCAACTAATGAATCAATAATATTTAAGTGAAAAACAGAATGCTCTTCTAGTGTATATCTCATGGCATCAAACAAGTTAAAATGTACTTTACTATCTCCAAATTCCATGGATAAAGTACCAGAATACACATCAATCTTGGTTATAGCAATTTTAAAAAATGGTCTACCTAAGATCAATGTAGATTGATTAGCATGCATGTCATCTTCCATATTCAAAACATAAAAATTTGCAGGGAAGATTAAATCAGTTACTTTCACCAAAACATCTTCTAAAATTCCCTCAGGATAAGTTGTGCTTCAGTTGGCAAGTTGAATCACCACTCCAATTGGCTTAAGCTCTCCAATATGTAAGGATTAGTAAACTAATTTTGACATCACATTGATTGAAGCTCCAAGGTCTAGCATGGTTTGACTGAATTGCTTGCTTCTTATGATGCAAGGAATAGTGAAAGTGTCAAGATCTTTGCATTTTGGAGGAATGCTTGGTTGAATAATTGCATAAATATTTCTGCCCATGCTTACTTTCTCATTCCTCTTCAACCTCTTTTTATGAGTATACAAGTCTTTAAGGAACTTGGCATAGTTGGGAAGTTGTTTTATTGCATCCAAAAGTGGAATATTGACTTCCACTTTCCTGAAATTGAATGTTGCTAGTTGAAATTGAATAATTGGCCAATCTGTGTTTGCAGATTCTTTATACTAGCTTCTGTTCTCTATTGAAATTAAATATTGCTAGTTGCCATTTGCTTCACCAAATCTGCTAAGCTTGGCTCATTACTGGTATATGGTTGGTTTGGTTTTGCTTGCTATGGATACTACTGCTGCTACCTCATGTTTGGTCCTACAGCATTGTGCCTAAATTATTGTTGAGGTTGCTATTGAAACTGATTGGAGTTGTTACCATATCTCAAGTTTGGCTTGTTTCTCTAGCCAGGGTTGTAAGTATTGGAGAAAGGATCATAATTCTTTTGCTGCTGCTGTTGATAAGGCCTACCAGGAAAAATTCCAACAACAATTTCATTACTTTCTTGCAATTCTGGACATAGATCTGAGGTGTGGCCTAGTAGGGAACAAATGCCACAAATATTGGGCACTACTAGACAACATTGCTGGGGCCGTTGCTGCTTCTGACTAAGGGCTAATTGCCTAAGCAGTGATGTTAGCTCTTCACTTTTGTTCTTCATCCGCTACTAGTTTGCATTAGAAGACTGCAACTTATTAACTCCTCTGGTTGACACTATAATTCGGGTGCCAAATTGTTGTGCATTGGTAGCCATATTAGCAATCAAATCTTGGGCTGCAGTAGGTGTTTTATCTACTAATGCACCTCTAGGGGCAGCATCCACCATGCTTCTAGCCACTGGCAAAAGACCTTCATAGAAATATTGGATCAGCAGTCGGTCACTAATATGGTGGTGTGGATAGCTTACGCAAAGCTTCTTGAATCTCTCCCAATACTCATGGAGTGTCTCACCACTACTTTGCCTTATGCCACATATATCTTTCCTTATGGTAGTCCTTATGGTAGCAGCTCCTGAGGTAAAAAACAACCTCTTCATGTCTTGCTAGCATGTGACGGAACCAAGATGCAAGTAATATAGTGAATCCTTTGCAGCTCCATCAAGTGAAAAAGGAAAAGCCCTTAGTTTTATGTGATCTTCATCAACTCCATGTGGCTTCATGGTTGAGCATATCACATGGAATTACTTAAGATGCTTGTGAAGATCTTCTCCAACTACTCAAAATCTGCATCCAAATCTGGATATTGAACAACTAGAGCTTGGTAGTTCACATCAGCTGCTACAAGCTCGTTCAAAGTCCTATCATATGTGTTTGCCATATTCTCTGCAAAATCTGAATTGTTAGAAATAGGAACACTATGAACAAAATCAGAATCAGACACTAAGCTAGAAACAGCAATAGGTGAATTGTATGTAGAGTTGTTAGCTGAATTATCCTCAACAAAACTAGAATTAAATAATCTCCTCCTAGTGGTTCTAATCAATCTAAGTGTCCTCTCAATATCAAGATCAAATACAACCAAATTAGGATTAAAGTCAAACCTAGTCATGCACTCAACAAGACAACCAGAATATGCACACTTATGTCACCACCTAACACAAAACACTAAAGCATGCAAACGAACACTCAAAATAAATAAAAAAAATTAAAAAAAAACACTACCAAATGATTTTTAAAAATTATAGGATCACCACAACTCAAATATTTGACCCTCAAGGAGTCCAAAATACAAAGAAAAATCTAGAAAAATTAAAAAAATGGTCTAAATGAAGGAATTTGGCTTCCAGATAAAAAGCTTTTGACATAGCAAAAAGTCTTGATCAGATGACCATTTTCCTTCAACTTACCAAAAATCAGATCAATCGGAGCATAAAAAACTTTAGTAAAAATACCAGCGACATCCTGCAACGACAAAAAACTAGCAAAAATTCTATCTAAATGAAGGAATTTGGCAAAAATAGGTGGGCTCAATCCTCCAAAGGATTCAATTATCTTCAAAAGGTGGTTTTCCTTTAGGATTAGGTCCCCTCAGATTGGTTTGAAAAGAGTTAGTGGCCAAAAACTGTAAAACCGAACTACTAATGCATGAACTAGCAACTATAACTTGCAACCTAAGCGAAGACACTCACAAATAGAGTTAGTTTCAATATTATCATGTATTTACATGATCAAATAGCATCAATCATCCCCGGCAATAGTGGCAAGATTTGACTCGAGCATCACAACTCAATCAAATTAAATCGAACAACAACTACAGTATAGTATGCAACTCAAATCGTCTCCCAAAGATGAGTATACTATTTGATCAGAAAATTTGGGGGATTGCTTCATCAAACACTTCAGATGCAATACGTAAAAGCAAGAATGAAAACAGAGTTAAAAGAAAATTGAACCAAATTTAGAGATCTAATTCAAGAATCAAGAAGAAGACTATTATCACTCCATCATTGAATTCTAATTATATATTAACACTCCAAACTAGTTATTAAACTTGGATTGGGATGAGACCTCAATCCACATCCAACATTCACATGAAAACCTCCATGCATGCAACCAATTGCACAATCAATTTGGTTCAGAAACCTCTAGAACTGAAGAGAATTGAATTGATTTAAAGTGCCAATGCAGTTAATCTTAGAATTAATATCTAATCTAATTCAAACTCCCTTCAACAATTGAATCACACAATCAACGAATTAAGATGAAAACGATTGAATTCTCAATTAGTTTTTGAAAACTTTCAATTCCAAAAACAAGATTAAGAATAGAGAAAGAGAAATAAAACTAAATTAGAGTAGTTGAATCCGAATTTGCACTAATCCTTAAGAGTGTAATTGCTTCACTTGAGTTCTTGAATTAGAGAAAGATCTACTCCTCCATTAATGGAGGAAAATGAAAGAGAGAGAGAGAGAGAGAGAGAGAGAGAGAGAGAGAGGGAAGGAGAAAGAGAGACGTAGAGAGAAGAAGATAAAATCCAATTTCTCAAAATGAAAAATGTTCAAAAATGGTAAAAGTCCCTCTGAACTAGGCCTTCAACCTATATATACTTACAATTAACGCCCTAACTATCTAATTACCATAACCCTCTTTTCCTAAGCTAAATTTAGACATCTCATTTGCCTAACTTAGAGTTTTAGAGGGAAAGTTATGGTCAAAACATGCTATTTAGTTCTCTGGACCCGACAATGAACTTCCACCGAGTTTTTGGGCTAGAAGATGGCTCAGTTTGGCTCAATCTCTAAATACAAGGTGAAGCCCTAGATGTTAGCTTTCCATTGCCACCGAGTTTGCCTTAGTTAGGCTCTTATGGTTTGAGATATGGCCTAAACACTGCAACTTACTCAGAATCCATGCCTACATCCTTGACTCAACTTCCAGGCCCCAATTCCAGCTCCAAAACCTCAGAATTAGCCTCAGCCTCAACTGTCAACTTTCCTAAAATAAAAAATCATAATGAAATGAGGTCTATATCTTAAGTTATGGTCCAAAAACTAAAACAGGGTTAGAATGATCATAATGCTGGAAAATTGAACTAAGACCCAACCAAAATCCAATCAATAGGAAATGATCCAAATTAATCCAATTATCCACAAAAAAGATTAATGTGCCAAATATGAGGGAAAATAAATATATAAAAATCCAATTCATCAAGGAACGCCTTATAGATTGATGATGTGAAGATGGTCATAGTGAGTCAGTTCGCACGACAAAAAGGGAGGGTGTTTTAGTGAGTCAATCCATTCGCAAGAGAGGGACACAGTATTAAAGGGTGGCTTAGCTCACAGTGGTGAAAGGACATAATTTCAAACAGTGGCTGAGCTCGCAGGGGGAAGGAGCAATTTGAGTTTCTCTCGGGGGAAAAAGCTTCATAGAGTGGGGAATTCGTAGGTGGGTGTTTGGTTTTCTTTTTTGAATATTTTACTTGCAGATAGATCATTCACAATAGAGACTATGTTTACCCTTTCCTATCTACTGATTTTATCGTCTTTTGTCTTATTTTATACAGTGACACCATATATGTCTAAAGAACCGTGGGCTAAATAACCATATACATCTAGTGATCCCAGTAGCTCAGGTGCTAAAGGTGTGGCCGGACAGCAAAATAAGCATTGTATGAAGAATCGAGTGGAGTAAGTGCTAAGTGATACCATTGTTTGAAATATAGCAAATAAATTTAAAATGAGGGACTATGTGAGTTATGTGCATTATTTTGGTTAGGATAAGAAGGGAAGTCTACATGAGAAAAGAAAGTCTATTGGTTAGAAAGGTTCTTACTAGTCTAGTTATGGACTAGTAAATCATGCCCTACTGCCTGTGTTGCTTTATGATCTTGTTATTTAGATAATTTTCAAGTAGTTATTTCTATTAACGTTCTCTTACCGATTGTTGCCATTTGCAATGGTTTATTATTGTTGTTGTAAACATGTGTATGCAGATTGTGCGGGATTGGGTTATGGCGCATTTGCATTTGCTTAAGGACATGGATGATGCCATTTTGGTAGGCAAGTATGATTCCTGCTTTTTTGTGCCTAATTTGCCAAGCTTCAAAAGGGTCAAACCCATTATTAATGAGAAGGAGAATAAAGTGAATAAAGCTGATTTGGATATTCGGGATGACCCATCCCATTCGGCAAATGAGAGGCAAGAAAAAATGCTACTTCATCTGTATATGTACTACACCCAGCAATGGGTGGAAGCGAGTATGGCTTTTTACTTTAACTCTTTTTAGTGTAATCTAGATACCTGCAATGAATAAATTTACATTTTCTAATATTTGTCTAACTACTTTAGATATGTGGTTTAGGAGGTTAGTTAGCATGTGTGGGCATTACTTGAATCAAGGTGACACTTGAACATCGTGACCTGGCTAATGGATTAGTAATTATGTAGGAATAACTCTTACTATCAATGCTTTAGTGTGAATTGCATGGTTGCCTTCGAATTGCTTGGTAACATATATTGAACTGTTATGTCAGGTTGTTATTTTTGTGAGAACGATTTTGAATGAGACCAAGCAGGCACACAAAGCTACAAGCCGTCATTGTTTGCCTTCCTATCTCATGATGATGCCATCTAACTTATATATGTTTGATATGCATATTTTAATTAAGAATTTGTTCATCCTAATTATGTTTGTTTCTTCGAATTTAGGAGAAGGTCACACATGATTTTGGAAGCCTTCAAGAAACGTCACCACCCACCATGGGATACGCTATCGATTGGTTTCTCAGACTTCGATTTTGTTGTTGCCACCAGCAACTTGGTATTGAATTTCATCCTTTGTGTTAGTCCATTTTACATAGTATGATTATATGCTAATGCCATTTTCTACCTTTGTTGCTAAAGATCTTTGTGCCTACTATGTTTGATCACCATTGGTGATGCTATGCTATCAACTAGGAAAAGAAGACCTCATATGTTTTAGACAATTTGGAAATGAGGCACAAGGGTGACAAGGCTCACCTTGACAAATTAGCAGTATTGTACTATGAAAAATCGATTTCTTCATTTTATAATCATCCTCAGTAGTTAACTATTAACAATTCCATTGAATTTGTTCTTTTTCCTGAACCTGTCGAGGTTACATCATAGTAAGTAATCACCTACTTCACCATTTCTCTCCTAAATCTAGATTTTTATGAATAGAGTAGCAATCTAGCACTTGATTATGGGATTTTGACCCTAGTTCTAAAATATAAATGCTAGTATAAAGATGAGATTATTTCAAAAAGGCTTAAATCAAGTCTCAACTAGAGTAACACCTAGGACTAAATAGATGTGTACTGTAATTACTAAAGCCCACCATTTGGCAGTTATACAAAACCATGTGTCTTATAATGAGGAATAATGCACAAGAGGGTGCCTTGAAACAACAAGAATTCTAGGAATCTTTACCTTCACCTTTCAAGGTGTAGCACCCCCCCAAGGTGAGCATAACCTCCCAACTTTCTTGGATTCAGTCTTGTACTAGGATGAAGTCATGCACTTGTTCACCTGCTCCATGTAGTCCTAAGGCATAACACTAAACCTCGTAATTTTGTTTAGTTCAACAAGTGATCCTCCTACTGTCACAAGAGCTTTTCAAGGTGCCTCCACTTTCGTATATCCATCTTTGCTTCATTAGGTTCCGATCTGCATGCAGTAATAAGCTAGTGAACATGGGTAGCATGATTACTGAGATTGTAAAATGCTTAGCCATTTGCACAAAATGGGCACTCCATGAAACTGGCGAGTAGGTGAAGATACATACAAGCTTGGAATGCATTGTCAAGTTATATTGTGATGACTTTCCTTCTTGATACTAAAAAATGCATGCTTTGAATGTGAAACTGACTATTAATTATCATTTTTTACTCCACTTTCCGATGTAGGCAAGTTATTTTTTTTGTGCTAGCATTAATACTAAAGATCTTCTCCCATATGTGTGCAGAAATTTGATCAATGGCAAGGTGCATAGTGCCAAGAATAATTAAAGTTGTCAATTTTATAATCATCCTCACTTGCATACTATTAACAAGTTTATTGAATCTGTTCTATTTCCTAAACATGTAGGCCACTTGTTTCAAGGAGGTGTTGGCATTAACGGCACCGGAGTTAAATCCGATGATTTGGAATTAATAGTTGAGAATGTTCCATTGCCGAAACAATAGAATAGGTGAGTTGTAGTTGATTTTATTTATGAAATTTAGTCTTCAATATTTATCAATTTGATCTGTCACATTAGCGTAACTAGTTGTTTGGGGTTTTAGGCTTGTATGTTTCTTATAAAGTGATGATTGTGGTTTGTACACCATCAAATACAAGGAGATATGGAATGGGGTCACAACATATGAAGGAGGCAGCCCCATGACTTATTAGACTTTGATGAGCTTTCTATTGTTTGATCCGTACATTGAAAATTTAGTGGATTAGTTTTATATTATCTAAAATTGCAAGTTAAATGCCCACATAATAAGGCTAGAAGGTTGCAGCATGATTTGCTAACCAACTAGGTGTTGGATAGGACAAATGTGTGCAAAGCAAAAGTGGTACAAGATGCGGAAGTTAATGCCCTGCTATCGACAACCTCCTTATTCTTTGCCCCTAGCCTATCAGCTACAGGTGCCTATTGTTGCCGTGTAGAAACTCCAATACAGGCTTCTCTTGGCACTGGTAATCAAGATGTAGTGGTCGATGAAGATAATGCCAAAGGTTTGTGCATAGATTGATGAATATAAAGGAGTTATGTGCATAAACAAGATTTAAAACCTAACCATGTGTTAATAGGTTTTGGTAGTGAGGATGCTAGGAGAGTTAATACCCAAGAAAAGCCCAAATCAACCATTGTGACTAGAGTCAAGAGTTACGAAAGAAAGCAAAAAACTGCACCGAGGACGAGAACCTCTTACATGCCATTGCATTATTTGAGGCCACGAAAGCAATAGTGCTATAGGTTCTATTTTGGTCTTTTTGAATGTTGAGGCTAGCCTATCCTTGGATCAGGTTTCATGTTTTCCCTTCACCATGCCTATTGTGATGAAAGGTATTGTTGAGTAACTATAAAAACAACTTGTTAACATTTTGGCCACATTCTGAAAAGATGCTAAAGCAAATAAGGCCCGTGAGTATTATGCTGTACTACAAGTGTTCAATGCAAAAAAGGCCTGACATTTTTGACACATTCTTCAAGTATTGGCATCAATTTTCTGCTCACAATTTTAGGACCTTTGAGGGATCCGTTTCTCATTTTCTGTTCCCAAATGCTATTACACTAATTTGATCGATGGCAATAACATCACTGCCCTTTTTTTCCCACCCTCCTTATCCTAAGCTCTGTTCTTAAATTTTGAGTGGTACTTGAGATACTGTGATGAGTCTATAGTTATTTTTTGCAAGAATTGCATTTGCAGTAGGTTTTGCAGGCCTATTGCTATACATTATCTGTTCAGATAATTATTATTTGAAATATGAGAAAAGTGTTTTCTTTTTTTCATTTATAATTTTTCTTTCATCCTTTAATTTTGGGGGGGTACTTGGGATTGGTTTAATGTTTAGTGTTCATGTGTTACGAATTTGTGAGTTTCAAATTTAAGATTCAGGATTACATTAGCGGCTGTTCAATGTTTCTGAAGGCAGAGGTTAGGTAGATTAGCACATCTTGTGTTAATGATTTGTGTATATTTGATTTCAAAATAACATCTTAACGTACTTTTAATGTCTTACTCATTTTCCTTATGTATGTGAGTTGAAGTGTATTTTGCATACTAATTGTATCATCACCACACAATCTGTTGTTATCTCTCCACAAAAAGTAATCGATTAGGTGGGCCGGTTTGGGCTTCTAGTGAACCTTGTTAGCATCTCACGTCAATTTGGATTGAAGTCCACATTTTGACACCATGCCATAGTTGGGTGGTTTTCCCTTGCCAACTTTTAGATTTCTGAATGACCTTTAGTAATGTTAGAACATAGGTAATATATATTTACTCCAGAATCCATAAGTAGAAATATAAAGGGATTGTCTTTATATGTTGGTTTATAAACATGTAACAATTAGTAACTGTGGATCATGGACTTCCCTATTACTTTTCCATTCTATGTATTAACTTTCTGTTGGGGAAAGTTATTTCAGTTAAGCTACCACATTGAACCAAGTTCAACAATGATAACGTGTACATTCGCTGGTGCATTGTCATTCAGTCCATTTGTTGTAATGTTAGATAGAACCTCGCATATTATACAACATTGTTCATCCCACGCCCCTTAAATTATAAATAGTTGTATAAGAGGCAACTCTAGTTGAGTATTGCTTTGTTAAAATATGTATGGCTATTGGGGTCTTTCCATTAGTACGACTATTTTTACTGCTTGCATTTTATCCCAACCAAGACATTACATATGAAATGGGGTCTACATGCTTTCAACTTTCCCTATTGATTTAGTATCTATAAATTTTTATCACCAAATTAATTATTTCTTACCTAGGAGCCACTACTGAAATATGTCTTTATTCTATGCCGATATTCTCATTTCAATCAAAAAATATGACAATAATACTTGACGAACAAGATCAAAGGTTTATATTTGCATCGCTTAAGGGGAGGTCCTTCATTTTCTGCACTCGTAACTTTTTTATATATGGTGGCAAGTTATAAAAACAATCTGGTAACTTATTACATGGCGGTGTAAATGGGTTAGTTTAGATCAGGTTTGAGTGAAAAATAAATCTAAACTGATCAAAATTAATTGAGTTAGTTTGGTTCGGTTTTGTAAATTTTTTTTTCCAACAAATCTGAACCAAACCGATTCGATCAATATCGAGTTGGTTTGGTTTGGATCATCGAATTAAATGTATATGGTAAAAAAATTGCATTTTTTAAAATGTTTTTGTTCTTATAACAACTTATAATAATACCAAATTTGATTATGATATACTTATTAATGGTGTGAATAGAAAAATTTCTTAAACTAACAAAAAAATATAAAAAGTAACCCTATTACTATAAACTTAAGTGCAAAATGTTGAAAGATTAGAAAATAAAAAGAAAAATTAGTTGATCAGATGATCAAGCTGTAAAATAAAAAATCTTAAACCAAATAGATAATAATTGGTTTGGTTTTGTTTCAATTTAAAATGAATTCATTACCTGAACCAATTTGAACTAAATCCATTGGTTTGGTTTGGATCTTTGGGTTCGCTGAATCAATTTGATCCACTTACATGCCTATTGTTAAGTCACTGAAATATATTTGTTCTAAGGAAATTAGTGATGCTGCCATCCACGATAAAAAGACACCCCATGATCATAGATTCAATTTTGCCATGGTTGAACAAACCATGGAATTAGAGGTCGAAATGACTATGAAGCATAATTTTCTTTTCCTAATTTAGGTTGGTAACTCAGGCTAAAAAGTTGGTAATTTCATTTCAAAAGCCTGATAACTCTTTTAGCAAGCTAGTAACCTCCCACGACAGTGCACTTCATAGCAGCATTGGGCTCATTGAATAAATTAGTGGTACCAAATCACATGGGGTGAGAGTTGCAAAGCTTAAGTGAGAACCTCTGGGTCTTGCAGTTGGTTGATAATAGGACACAAAAAACTAGTAATGTTAGCTCAATAAGCTGGTAACTTTTTCAAAAAGTTGCTAACATCTAAAGTACTTGGAGTTTTAGTTCTATTGGGCTTGCAGAATAGACTGGTGCATCCAAACAAGTTAAGACCACACCCCTGTATGTTGAATTGCTGAGGGTAGCCTCAACCCCATGTGGGAAGTAACTTGCAAAGCCTAAATGAGCACCTTTGGGTCATGTACTTGGTTGGTAACTAGGCCCAAAAAGCTGGTAACATCTCAAGTACTTGGAGTTTGGGTTCATTGAGCTTGCGGAATAGCTTGGTGCATCCAAACAATTTAAGACCACATCCCTTTATGTTAAATTGTTGAGGGGACCCTCAACCCCACATGGGAAGTGACTTGTAAAGACTAAGTGAGCACCTCTGGGTCCTGCATTTGGTTGGTAATTGGGCCCAAAAGCAGAGGCTGGTAACATCAGTTTAATAAACTAATAACTTTTTCAAAAAGCTAGTTATATCTCAGGTATTTGGAATTTTGATTCTATTGAGCTTGCAAAATAGATTGGTGCATGCAAACAAGTTAAGACCACATTGCTTTATGTTAGATTACTGAGGGGAGCCTCAATCCCATGTGAGAAGTGACTTGCAAAGCCTAAGTGAGTACCTCCGAGCCTTGCACTTGGTTAGTAAATAGGCCTTAAAAGTTGGCAACACCAATTCAATAAGTTGGTAACTTTTTCAAAAAGCTAGTAACATCTCAAGTACTTAGAGTTTTGACTCTATGAGGAGAACTGGAGAAGGAATACGAACTCATCCCTACAAGTAGAAAGGGAGAGGGGGAAGCCCATGTCTAGCATGGTATTGTTGGGCACTACAATGCGTCGCCATGATAGTTGTGGAGGTGTAGTTGTGGATGTTGGTGATGGTTCTCAACAACGCCATTTTCATTCTCCGTTTTCCAAAGGAGGATTAGTAGCAACTACCAAGTGCTAACTGGCAAGGGATGATGATTGTCTAATTAATAGCTAGATAGGTAACATGAACAACAACACAAATGAACTCAACTCAAGTGAAGAGAACCACATTCACTCATTCATTCATCATCTCTGTTTTTCTCTACATCTTATCTGATCACGATTTCGCCACATCACTTGACCACCCACCGGATGCCTCCACTCCTCTCCTACCCATCTATTCTTCGCTTTTCGTGGTATATATGTACCATACGCAATTATTTATATAGCTTATCTTATTTTGAGAGAACTACCAATTTGACCACGGACAAATTAAAATGTTGATAATTTAGCTGCCAAAAGATACTATTAATAAATTAATCTCTAAAAGATTAAAATGTTGATAAATTAATCCCTAAAAAATTAATTTGGTAACAAATTAGTCTCTAAAATATTTTTTGTTAATACTAACAAAGTCTATTAGTTATAATAGAATTCGTCAATAAGGTATCAAACAAATGAAACATTTTTTTGGGGCTACATTGTCAGCATTTTAATCTTTTGAGAGCCAAATTAGTAATTCTCCTTTTTATTTTTCATACAGGCTGATTAATGTGTACTTTTTTAATGACGTTAAAATATTATAAGTTTATAAATATTTAAATTAATATATAATAAATTTTATTATATGGTTTTTAAAATATTTCAATAATTTATTCATTACTAATTATTAAATATTATCATTAACAATATGAATAAATCCAATGTTCTTGTTGATTTTTCATTTTTTTAATAATGGTCAAAAACTCGAATTTCTATGAAATTGTTAGTGTATATTTTAGTTAAGTGATAAATTAGGAATAAAAAAATTTTAGTGGAAAATTAAAAAATGATTTATAATTATATTAAATAAATAAAAAATTAATCATCAAATTATTTAATTTTAGGTTAATTTAGTTGTGTTATTTATTTTCAATATAAAGGTGAAATCAGTTAAATAACATTGTTACTGCTCTTCACATTTATTAAGTTCAATTAAATAAATCAACTTTTAAGTGAATATAAATTTATAAGAAAACCATCAAAACTCGCAAAAAAACTCACTTTTTCAACAAAATCAAAATCATCCAAATTTTAACTTAATAAAATATGAAAATAATACACCCTTTAACAAAATATAAGCGGCAATTTTTAAACAACTTTTGTTATTCTATTCTAATAGAGGAAAAAAAAAGGGTAATGAATTATGGCTTGTTAAAAAAAAATTTCCTATTTTCCTTGCTTAAGTTTGCTAGTCAGAATACTGTCATTCATATTTTATTTTTAATTTAAGTATCTATTTCATTTGTAAATTTATAAAACACATAAACTCCATCATAAAAAATCACTCATTAATATGCATATTTTGACAAAATTTATATTATCATATGTCATTTACTATTATTCATTGTAAATATAATTAACCTTTTTGTAAATCCGAAAAATCTTAATGTTTTTAATCAATTTGCCAGATTTTATCGAATAAGTATGATTAATTAGATAATTAGAAACCAATTAAGTATTTATTTAAAACCAATTAAGTATTTAATGGAGAGATTAAAATTAGAAATAATTAGAATTGCAACATAGAAAGCCTCACAAAATTCTTCAAAATCGTTTTGCTGATTTGAAGGAAATCGATAAAGGTTCAGTATTTTAAACAATTAAAATCGAATCAATAGAATTACACTAAATTCTATGGCTCTTAACTTAGCCACCTTGCCCCAAAAACTGGCACAAACTAGCCACAAAAGAGAAGAGAGTTGCTGAATTTTCAGCCACAAACCCTCTGTCAATTAGAATCACTTCTTCCAATCACCACCTTTATATCAAATTTATATAATTCCTTCTCCCTTCCATCAAAAATTTCGGTCTCCCTCTCTCCCTTACAGAACTCTCATCATTTCCTCTCATCATCCTTCCTTTGCACTTCATTTCTCTTCCATTTTCAAGCTCCAAGCACCTCCAACACAAAACTCTTCATTTGATCAAGCTATTTTTCAATCTAGAGGTAGGATTCACTTGTTTTGGTTGTTGTTCTTAAATTGGTGACTACTTTTAATTCTCTTTCCACTCATGAAGATGATGTTTTATGATGTGTATGAGGTGGTTTAAGGTTGATTTGGTATGATTTTATTTGGTTTAGCTTGAAGTTTAAGTGAGAATCACTAGAAATACCCAAAATAGAATCAGGATTTTCAAGAAAATCCTATGCTGTTTGTACCTGCGAGGTATACGAACCATCATCTGGCCATTAAAAATTAAAGAGAGTATTTTTAGATGAAACTAAACTTCTAGGGCTTTCTATACATATAAATTATGATATTGCTATCAGACAAAGTCGATTCAGATAACAATAATAGTTCCTAAGTATGGTATTATGACTTAAGTATGGTACTATGCTTAGGAGGGTATTACACTTTTTATCTGCAATTTTAAACATAAGTAGGTAATAAAAATAATTTAACAAAATATGATTAAAATATAATTTTAAAACTAAAAATATTAGATTTAACTAATCTTGTCACTTCTGCTCTTGACTTACTTATATCAACTTGTGTTTGAGATTGCACGGATCATATTCAAAGTAAAAATAACACATCCCCCCCCCCCCAACAAAATAATAACACAAATAAAAAAGATTAAAATATAATTAATCTTTATTGATTTTCTTAATTTATAAATTTTTACACAACTTTTTTAACATAATGTAAAAATAAGTAAACGTATATATAAAATTAATAATATTTATAAAAAATACAATCAAAAAGTTTGTTTTATATCGAGTTTGTTTTAAAATATTGATTTTTAAGATTAATATTATTAACAATTTAATATTTGATCGTGCTATATAATATTTTAAATTTAATTTAATAATAGTATGGTTAAGTTATGTTATATGCTATGCTTTTATTACATTAATATATTCTCAAATACATAAGTTTTCTTTAATTAGTTAGTAATTTAAAAATAACATTTATATAGCAATACAATAAAACAAGAATATGTACGATAGACTTCAAGTAAATATTATTCCTCACAGTAATATTATCTTGTTCCATAAACAAGTGATACACACAACGTACTGTTACTGTTTTTTTATACATAGTCGTGAAAAACACATTAACATTGAGAACAAGTGACATATAAATTTTCAAGTAATTACACCACTTGAAAACATGACACATTTTGAAGATTCTTTTTTCAAGTATTGTTTCCGAACCTGTTTTTTCTCTTCGCAAGAGTTTGCACTCTAAGCAAAGATTATGAGATCTAGATCCGTACACTTTGAAAGAAAATGTGAGCAATATAGAGCTAAGAAGGACCACCTGTCCTATAGCCTTGGAGCAAAACAGATGCTGCCACCACCCCAGCCCTTTGAGGGATGACAAGGTGCTATCGTCAGACCAAGAGAGGCACTTTTGTATCAGAGACTGGTTCAAGGTACTAGGTTCTACATTTTCTGGTTAGCGGTCTATGTTTCAAGCCTGAAGGTGTGGTATTCATGGGTAGATTGATGGGCTCTATTACTGTTTATGGTTTTTTGTGTGCAAGAGAGTTGGTTGTGAGGTGAAAGGCTTGTGTTTTCTTGTGTGTGTTGAATATCCACTTCAGGCCCTTTTGTTACCGTTGGTTATCTTGGGGCCTTGGGCTCAAAAGTTTTTCCATGGATCTAGGCAGCAATAGAGGGTGGAGTCTCTTTGACCAACATGAAAAAGACATGTCTCTGTCCTAGAAACTCATGTGTCACTTTTGGGTCTATTGGTTATCAGGTAGCTCAATCTGGTTATGGCAAAAGGTGTCTAGGAAGGGTAGGGTATCAGAGGTTTTTTCTTTTGGATGCAAACCTCACATTGCATCTTCTTGATTTGTGAATCTTGAAAAGGACAAGTCAGGGAGGGGATCTCATGAAGATTCAACTAACCTTACAATTGGGCTAGGAGCAGTGTCCCTTTTCAAAGGTTTCACCCCCTAGGACAAAGCAACATCCTAAAATACTTCCAATCCATAGCACAAATAGTTTCGAAGGGGGAACATAGTCATTTTCCTATAAATTTACTAGTTAGGGCATCATCCCATGCACCTGATATTCCATGGATGACATGTTCTCCCTTTTAGCCCCTTTTTATATTTCAGTTAATGCTTTAATTATATAGTTAATTATCCTTTAACTTAATGTTAATTTTAGATTATCAAAATAAGCCCCCTTGCATGATGGGAGGGCATAGCTCTCTCATTGTGCATACTCCATGCATCTCGGGCGTCTTTCATCTTTCCTCTGGTTCTGGTCTTTCTTGTCTTTACTACATTAGATTGTGCTTGCCAGCATACTTTCATCCTTGCTTACTTGTTGGCAAAGGGCATAAGGCTCCTTTCAGCTCCCTAGTGTCTCAAGGATCAAGATCAGGCCCATCTCTCCCTTGGTTGTTCAGCAACAAACTTCTTCACAGATGTCATTTTTTCCTAACATTTCATTTTGCACATTTCCTTGCATACAGTCTCAGTTCCATCTTTCTAGTGGCGAATCTTGATAGATGGGAATCTTTGGAACTGCGCTTCTTAGGTTGCTTTATTGGCATCTTCACTTTACACCAAGCTACTCTGTGATTTCTGGAGCCTCATCTGAATTTGTATCTAAGAAGATTGTCAGCTCTGCTTATTTTAATAAGAAACTTTATTAGCTTTTCATCCATTTTCCATCCTTGGACTTGAAGTTGGCCACACTGATGTAGAGCTCAAGCATCCCACAATAATGCAAAGCTCTAGCATCTTTGCCTTCAGATGGAAATAGGTTGCTATTGACATTCCCTTTTATTTTGCTCATTTTGTTTAGCCTTCTTCCATGCTTCTTTGTGGCTTTATAACAGGCTTGACACGTAATGAACTTGTGATGCTCCTTTGTTACTAGAACATAATACCTTGCTTTGTCATTTGTACTTTTCACTTTATCCTTCAAGACATCCTTACTTATACTAGACTCTAGATCTTTCTCTTTTTGCATTTTGTTGCATTCACCAGCATCCTTTAGGTAGCATTTTTGGCTTTGCTTTATTTCATTTGTTGCACAAGCATCTTAACCTTGTTTTCATTTGTATGGGCTTATGATGCCCTGCCTTCTGGAACATCTTCTCTAGTTTCACTTAGTACAAGCCTATATCATTCTCCCCTTGTGTACGGCTTCTATTTCTTGTATCTTTAAGAGCCTTCATGTGGTTTCCTTCATACATTATTTCCTTCTTGCACGTTTAAGAATCTTATGTGACTCTTCCTTGTGCATCATCTCATTCTTTGCCATTTTCTTGCATCTTTTACATAATCTACTCCTTTAAGAGTTTTAGTTGAATCTTGTTTCTCTTTTGGATGTTTCAGGATCATAGCAAGGAGGCAATGGAGGAGACTCGAGAGGCCTTTGCTATTTTTCTTGCTTTGTAACTTGTAATCTGACTTTGCTTGTAATAAGACCTTAGGCCCTATTTGCATCACCTTGTAACACCCTAATCAAAACTTCTATCTTTCGCTTGGTCTTTGCACTCATATTTTCCTTACTTTACTGCTCATGACATTGGACCTTATGTTTTATTGCTTCTTTCTAATTCAGAACCTTGTAATCCTTTCAGAACCCCTAATGGTTCATATTCATATATCATCCATTCCTTTGCACTTTTAGAATCCACAAGAAGTTCCCTTTTGTATTTTTCAATACTTGTCAATTTGGAACTGTTGAGATGTCAAGCTAAGTTTTCACTAGATATTTTAGACTTTTGCAACCACCAAAGGCTCCCTTTTTGCATCATTTCATGTTCATCTTTTGCACTTTTGGAACCACTAAAGGTTCCTTTTTTCCATCATTTCATATTCATCCTTTACCCTTTTGGATCCAACAAGGGTTCCCTGTTTGCATTGTCTCCAGTTCATGTTTCCTTTTGTATTTTGCTATAGCATCAAAGTGGCCTTACTTGTATATGGTTGAAGTGTTGCAAACTTTAATTATTCTTGTTGTTTCTTTAATTTCATTGCCTTATTTAGGATTCCACTTGTGGCTCTTTTGCTTACTATTGACCTAGCTTATTCTGAACTGCTGTATAGTTGTATTCTGAGGAGTTTGAGATGCTTTGGCTAGTTTCTTTCTTGCTCATGTCTTTTATTTTCCTTTGCCTTTGTATACTCATGCTATGCCTCCCATTCGTGCCTTCTTATTCATGATGCTAAGTTGCTCATGACATTTCCCCTTTTCTGCCTTTTTTATTCTTTATTATAGCTTGGGGAGTTCCTTTTTGGGCTAACGAAGGGTTCTAGCTCATAATCCCTGCACTTTAGAACTCACAAGAAGTTCTCTTTTGCATTTTTAGTATTTATTAATTTGGCATCATTAGAGTGTCAAAGCTGGTTTTGAGCCCTTTGTACTTTTGGAGCCACTAAAAACTCCTTTTTGCATTGCCATGCTCATTACCAGGTTCAGTTTATGTTTCTTCTGATATTTTGCACTTTTAGGACTATCCAGAGTCCTTTTTTTGCATTTCATGACCCCTTGTACTTTTAGGACTACTAAAAGTCCTTTTTTTGAATTTAATGATGGTTTGCACTTTAGGAGTATTTAGAGTCCTATTTTGTATTTTCTTAGCATGACTCCCCATGCATACAGGCTCAGCTTTTCATTGTGCTTTCTGGTTTTATTTGTACTATTTTGCACTTTGAGGCCTTTATAGTTTTGTATGCATTACTTTCATGCTTTGCCTTGTGCAGAGAGCGTCTTCCATTTTAGGGCTTTCCTTGACTTAAGTCCCTATGCTCCATTCCTAGCATCTTGAGGACTTCTTTACCTTGAGTCCTTGTGCTCCTAGCCTAGCATCTTGCAGGATTTTAGTATTAATCCCTATGCTCCTTGCTTAGAACCTTCAGGGATTAATATAAATTTTCTCCTTCGTGCTCCTTTCCTAACACCATGGAAGGAAGGGGATAACATAAACATGCCTTTGGTATCCCTTGCCCTTAGACCTAAAGTGCCATGATGTTCATATGTTGGGATAGTGAACCAGGCCTCTTTTAGCTAATTTCTTAGTCCCAACTTGCCAAACTAGATGTTACCAATTATTACAGGCATGACACTCTAAGCGTGCTTTAAAGGGTGTCCCTTGCGCCCTGGATCCCTGAAATACCGAAACGCTTAGGCAAGATAAGTGGGCTCTCATAAGAAGGTGCTTATAGAATATCCTGGGCCTTAAAATTCCATATATTGGCATTTGAACCCTCTTTCATTTGGGGTGGATGAGCGTGTTTTGCAAGCTTCTTGTCCCCAGACTTACAAATACCACATGACGCTCTTCGTGTAACACTCAACCATGGTGGGCAATGGTTATTGCTTTTACTTTCCTCTCTTTTCCTTTTCCTTTCTCTTCTTTTTTTCTCTTTTTTTTTTCACTTTTCTCCTTTCATTTTCCCTTTTCTTTCTCATTTTCTTTCTTCCTTTTCTTTCACATTTTCTTTTTGTCACTTTGTTTCCTTTTCTTTTCTTGTGCTCTTTTTTTTCTTACTCTATTTTCCTTTTTCCTCCTTTTTTTTTAACAAAAACTGCTCCTTTTCTTTTCTTGTTCTCTTGCTCTTTTTTTCTGTCTCTTTTGGAAAAGCAATCCATAGGAAATGACTATAGAATCCCCCTTTCAGCCTAGCGATCCTATTTACTGAGACCATCCTACGTTTAGGGTTGGCAGAGGAGTGCTTTTATGAGCCTCTTGCCTCTAGACTCACAACATATCGATGACAACCTAGCCGAGTGGGCTATGTATTTTTAGGAGAGAGAGTGTCATTGACCTATGCAACTCTTCCCCTTTTGTATTTCTTATCAGCCTTCTATGCATATTGCACTTTTTAAAGACCTACCCCGTTTACCATACCTTGCAGCTTTAAGGGTTTTACATCAAAGATTCCTTTGTGCACCTTACCTTTGTACCTTGGAAGGAATATTTCTTATATAAGCATGTGTTTTTGGTACTTCCCTATTGTTGGAGCCAAGACACCTTGGTGTTTACTTGTTAGGCAACCATAACAGTGTGTTCCTAGAGCCCGCTTGGCCTTGGGACTCTAAGTACCAAAACACATATCATGTTGGGCATGCCGGTGAGTGTACTTCAAGAGTCCCTTGGCCTTGGACTTCACGAATACTGAAACACTCAACCTTGTAAGTGCTTACATCCAGAATTCCTAAACCTTTTCTTTTCTATCCCTATTTTCCTTGACCTATCCATTTATGACTTTATCTATATAGACCATGGCCATACTCTATTAACTCCACTTGTCTTATTACACTATGTCTATCTAGATCATGTCGTGCTAATCATATTACTGTGAACATAAGAAATCTCCTACCCCATGGTCTTATCATAAGCATATCATAACTGCATTTAAAACATGATATTTCTAATAAGCTTGATGTTCATATGAGAAATAATATGCATACCCATGTGTAGAATAGAATGCATTTCCATTTGTAATATTAAACATGGTATTTTCAGCATACTTGTAATCAACGGGCCATGAACTTCTTTGCCTCTAGATCCAATAAAATACAGTGGTCATTTGTGCAAGCTTATCGCTTAGTGAGTGGCTCTTCTACTTGAGCATTCATTCAATCGTGGTTTACATTTCCATTACAATATCTGTCACAACGTCAGCCACTTTCAGCATATTTTAGCATAACATCTATCACTCTCAACACAACATGCAGCACATGTTTTCCTCATCACTGCATCATGGCGTCCATTGTTCTCATCAAAGCATCGTAGCGTCTGACATTCTTATCACAGTGTCATATTGCTTCATCTTTTGATTAATCTATCACTAATTTGCCTAATACAGGATGTTCATTTAACCCTTTCTCATTTTATTTTATTTTTTTTGTGTCCACGATTTAGTGTCAAAGCCTTGATAGCAATGTTTCATCTTAGTCCATAGAGAATCAGTTATGCTACATATATAAAACATTCAGATGTGCAAGTAGAGTTATGATAGGAGCAATCAGCCACTTATTATTAGATACCAAGAAAGATAAAGCATCATAGCCAGCTCATCACAAAACAATAATAGGGTAGAAAGGCAATTAAACTAACATATTAGAATTTTTCTGCTATAAAAGATGCTTTGGTTACCCATTATAGATTTAACATTGGACCTGACCTTCTTTGAAAAGATATCAACTTAAAGAAAATTTCTATCATTGACATATCCCTATATGTAATCCTCTACTTTAGAAATCCTATTACATTTTGCAGAGCTATTTTCTGTTTAGCATGAAATTAGTTTCCCCTTCCATGGAAAATCCTCAAGCATATGTGTTCCACATACTTTTACTTAAATTCCTTAAATTATTTCCTGTATTCATATTTTTCTATGTAAATCACACAATGTAAAAGAAAGATTCATGTGTTACAGCCTCTAAATGTTCCTCAAACTCTAACTTGCACACAGGCATTTATGTATAGATTTTTTGTGGCCAATAAGAACAGAAGCAGCAAGAATTAATGTGTAGAACTATAATCAATATGCAAGCAGTTCTCTCTTTTTCTTTTTTCTTTTTTTCAGCCATATCAATAATAACAATAATATAATGTCAGCTCTAAATGCAAGAATCAAATATGTAGCAAGCTTCATGAACATGTTATGGTAATAACAATCGTAAAGCTATGAAATGGTAATGAAACCCCTTAAAGATTGTGTAGCAAGTGAGAACACTATCTGAGACAAAAGTTAAAGTCTTAGCTATCATGTTTTCCTTCTTTTAGCCCAAAAATAAAATCAAGAGTTTTGTATACTTATCTTTTTCTTTTTATTTTCTTTGGGAGACCCAAGACGCCAGCAATCATGCCTAAGCCTTGTTGGTAGCTGATTTGCTCAACTGTAGGTTAGGCATCTTGCTATGGATGCCTTGCATTTGGTCTCCTCTTCTCATTTAAATCAACTGCTTGCAGTAAACTTCCTGAAAGGACTAGATCCTCCTATGCACTTGCTTTCTTCCCTTTGTTCTCTTCTTATGTCTTGTAGTTTATAGGGACTGTCTTTCTGCGTTCAGCAAAACGCAATGTTTCCTGAGATGGACCTTCCTTCCTTATGTGTCTGTTCTATCATGTCCTCCTTTTCTATCACAGCATCTTCTATCCTTGGTTTTTCATCAACAATCATCTTCAGTCTTACTCGTCCATCTTAGTGCTTCTCCATTTTTCAACAACTACACTTCTTCTTAGTTTCCAACTTTCCCTCTTGATCCAGCGTCATTTTAACTGATGATTCTAACATTGTTTCTTCACCAGCTCCTTCCAGTTTTTTCTTCCTTCTATTGTGACTGCAAGACCTCCTCCCTCCTTACACAGTTATGGAAAAGCTTTCAAATAACTTGGCAATCAAGGGTACTATGTCCTTTAGTACATTAGAGGACAAAATATGCGGGATCTTGAGTTGTTTATCCGTGAGTTCTCTCCTTTCAGTCAATGGCTTTATCATCCCATTGTTGAACTATCCCTCTCCTGGCTTTTGCCTGACATGTCTCAGATCTACAACTAAGAAGCATCTAAGTTCTCTTTTAGTGATAGGAGCATCTTCACCATCACTTTTTCTTTCATCTCCTTCAGGACCGCCTTCTCAGCTACTAGATCTTTTACCATGTTCATGATATTATTCTAGGTTGCCACCATGGAGCTCAGAACAAGTGTCAGAAGCATCACTTTAAAGGGGTCAGCATGAGCATTGTTGGCGATAATCATCAAGGGTATGGAGAGACTCATGACAATAGCTCTTCCCTCTTTTGCCTCCCTTGCTAGTTTGCTTATCCTTAGTCTGACTAGTTAGTGCCTTAGCTGCAGGTTTTGAAAGGTCCTCCAAGGCACAAGAAAAAGTTTTTGGATTGACTGTTGGCGCTCCTGCTATTTGCATTACTCCTGTCATTGCTTACAAATCCTCCATAATGGAGTCGCCAAATGTTTTGAACAAGTTTGCTCTCAACTAGAGTTTACACTCTAAGTCAAGATTAGGAGATTTGAGTTTGTAAAACTTTGGAGGAAAGTGTGAGCAATATAAGCTAAGAAGGACCACCGGCTTGTAGCCTTGGAGGAAAATAAATGCTGCCACTACCCCAGCCCTTTGAGGGATCACAGGATGCTGTTGTTGGACCGCAAGACACTTCTTAGTATCATAAATTGGTTCAGGGTACTAGTTCTGTATTTCTGGGTTAGGGTGAGTGTTTATAGGTCTGGGAATATGGTGTTCTTGTGTAGGCTGATGAGCTTTGTTGCTGCTAAGGTCTATGTTCGTGGGAATATTAGTTGAAGTGAATGGCTTGTGTTTTTTCCTTGTGTCTGTATGTTGATTACCTCCCAAGGCTCTATTGTTACCATTGGTCCTCTTAGGTCCTTGGGTTCCAAGAAGTCAATGTGAATCTATGCAGTAACAAGGGACAGAGCTCCTTTAACTAACACGAAAAGGACATCTCTTCCACTTGGGAGCTTGTGCTTTACTTTTTGTGCTGCTAGCTATCAGCTAAACTTGTTTGGTTATGGCAAAAGTATAAGAGGGGTGGGTTTATTAGGGAATCTTGCCTTTTGAGTGCTAACCTCATTCAAAGCTTTCTTGGTTTATGAGACATGAAAGGGATAGGTCTAGAGGGCGTTTCACAAAGCTTCAGCTATCCTTACCATGGGGCTGAGAGCAATGTCCACTTTTAGAGGTTTAACCCCCTAAGGCAAAAGCAATATCCCAAAATCCTTTCAATCCATAGCATAAATAGTTGCGAAGGAGGACCATAGTTATTTTCCTAGGAATTTATCAATTAGGGCATCATCCCATGCACCCTATATTCTATGGATGACCATGTTCTCCCTTTTAGCCCCTTCTTATATTTCAATCAATCCTTTAATTATATAATTAATTATCCTTTAACTTAATGTTAATTTTAGGTTATAAAAAATTATCAAAATGAATCAACCAAATTTTTTGTTAAACTTGTGAGCTAATATATCTAAAGTCAAATTTGTTAGAGTCTAGTTATTTTCGGATATTAATGGTTTATACCCTAAGTAAAAGGAAAATACTCTAATATTATACCCAAATATAAAGATATTTTTACTAAACCCTAAACTATAAAAAAGTTCTTTTATAAAAGAAATTACATTTTATATTTTTTATATGCTTGGCTAATTTTTTTAAAAGAAAAAGCATAATTTTTTAAAAAAAAAACTATAATTTTGATCTTCTAGAAAAAGATTTATTTCATAAGATAAAAAGATTTTAAGAATAAAAAAAGATCTTTTAAATATTACATCCAAATGTAAATTAATTTACATCCAAATATAAAATAACTTTTACCTTATTAAAAGATCTTAAAAAATCATTTAAAAAAAAAGATCTTATTTTAAAGCTCATACAAACGAGCCCTAAATTTATGTTTGAATGTAAAATTAAATTGTATTTAGATGTAATGTTAAAATATCTTCCTTTATTCTTAAATAACTTTTTTATGATCTAAAAAAGAATTTTGCATTAGAAGATCTAAATTATATAGTCCGTTTAGTTGGTGTTTTAATTTCCTATTTTTAGTTTTAATTGCAAAAATAACACTGTATTTTCATTTATTTCCCTTTTTCAAGTTTTTGTATAGGAAATAGTAAAAATAGGAAATAGATTTTTTTGGGTAAGTAAATAGGAAATAGATTGAAAATAAAGTGTCATTTTTGCAATTAAAACTGAAAACAGAAAATAAATAAAGTAGCTTATAAAAAAATTATATTTTTATAGTGATTTTACTTCTCTAAAAAAATTATCTAAACATATAAAAAAATAAAAAGTGATTTTCTTTAAAAAAAGAAATATTGTCTTTTTTTAATATGGAATCTATTAATTGTATGTATTAAAATATGGGAATTAGGGGAATTTTACAAGTATATGATATTTAAATGAAATCGAAAAATCCTATTTCTATTTAACAGAATTTTTATTAAACTGAAATTAGAAATTCTGATTTTATTTTAATAAAAAAGTTCTACACAGAAATTGAATTTTTCCATTTTATAACAAAAAAAATTTAAATATTTTGAAAATAAAAAACAGAACTCTTTATTTTATAAAAATCATATTGGTATAAATATAACTCAAATTTCATATTAATGAACATGTTAAATTTAAATCTCATATATAAAATCCCTGAGAATTGTATCATTTTGCTTTCAGCATATTAACTTGAATCATGTAATAAATCTGCAAGTAAAATAAACAGTACGTGGAGTATAGTGACTATGAGCAATATCTACGTTGTTGAGGATGGGGGCACACCAAAACTTGAATTTTTTTTTTTTTTTGTTGGATATATATATATATATATATATATATATATATATATATTACTAAATTTAACTGCATATTATAATAAAAAAAAAAGGTTATTAAAAGAAATCAATCCAATTTTTTATTCTTGCCCGTCACCTGAATTTTCTCGATACTTTCAGTAGGTGGGACCGGAAGAGAATGAAAGCCAAACACGTAACTGGGAACGCACAGGCAGTGCCCGAATAGAGAGATTTGTGAAGGTTGGCAAGTTGGCAAGCCAATGAGACGTAAGTAATTCAAACTTTATAAATAGAAGCAATCTCAATCGGATATAGTTGGAGTTTTTATTGGTTATGGAATATGGCTGATATAATAATCATATAAATAATCATATGAATTATGCAGAGTAATCTAGAGGACCATAAGGCTCAAATAGCTCAGCAAGTAGTCCTTTCTTCCGTCTGGGGCTCCACCCCATGTCCTTGCAAAGTTGATCGTTGTACCATATGTGCAAGGCAGCTATGCATGACCTCCTGTAGTACTGCCCCGAGTATTTCTTCATATATTCCTCCCATTTTCCAACATCTTTCTTCATCTCCTCAATGCTTGGCAGTTGGAATGTCCCATCCAGAAGTTCCGCTACCCAACGACACCTCATCTCTGAGGTATACAAATTAGAAGCACTTTCAGAGAACCCAATCACCGCCAGCTGCGGAATGTGTGGATGTATGCATTCTCTGATTGACAGAAAACAAACAAGATTTCATTTCATGAGTATTTCTTTCTTATCTGCAACTTGTATCGGTTTGATTTTGTTATCTGTTTCTTTTAAAGATCAAGAATAATATTTATTATTTTTAATAATTTATCTACAAATGGCCTCACCTGTATAGTGGAATGGTTGCATTTGGAGAGCCCGCTATAAGGTTTTGGAAAGTGGAAGACGAGAATATGTCTTTGAGCTTCTTGTCACCCCTGAACCCAGTAGCTAATATGACTACATCTGTCTTTAAAGGCGAGGCTTCTCCATCAACCAAAACGCCCTCTTTGCAGAACCAAAACCTCGGAGCTTTCTTCAATATGATACTTCCCTCTTCGACCTTGTCATAGAATTTCTCTGGCACGGTAGAGATCAAACAAGAATTAATTTCTCGATGAAAACTATGACTCGGGACCATCCCAAACTTTGACAGTCCAAGCTTCCTTCTTATGTGGCTTTCAACGAACTTTGAGAATGCCCATCTCTGTTCAGGATCACATCAGAAGATGTTAAACCAAAATACGAAAAATTTCGGTCTAGGACACAACGTAAATTAAGTACAATAACTTTCCAAAAGGGTTACCACGGGTGCAAGAACAGTAGCAATGAAACTCAGCAGGAAGCCTTCATTGGGCTTATGAACCATAAGTTCCGCGAAACGATTAAGGTATAAATAACCTAGTGGTATGCCCCATGGGAGGTAGTCTGGAAGGTTCCAATGCTCTGTTCTGTATAGGACTCTGCATGGATGCTCAACACCTGCAATGCTTGCCAATTAAGACCGTAAAAATAAAAGAGAGAACATGCATACATATATGGTCAATTCCGTTAGGCAGCTAAACTCATGAATATGGTATGAGCCCCGTTATTTGAACCTCCAAAAATTGAGGTGTCGATCAACGTACCACGCCATCAACCATTAAAACTTAATTTTGTTTATTTTTAATTTTTTAAAAATATTTTTATATCAAATCCATCGGTTGTCGGTGACTATGTCACAACAAGCAATGTACATTTACCATTTCTCATATGGTATAGCGGTCTACAGGTTGTGGTTGTGAATTCAGTGATAGTTTTTGGTTACCGTTTACTGCGGAGCACTCCATTGCGGTGTCTAGAGCAGATTTCTGTAATCCAACGATGGTGACTTGCTTCCCTTTTACGAACTCAGCTGCACTTTGACCATCCATGGAGGCATAGTCCATGGAGTGTATCACCTTGCCTCCGAAGACTTCTGGTCCATTGTTTGGAGGAAATTCTGGAATTTGGGGAACATCACTGAACCGACCTATGCAGAGAATCACAAAGTCTACTGTATATATCTGCAAGTGCACAAATCAAGGCTAAGAAAGTGGCAATAACTGATAAGGGGAATGGAGGGTCATGACTCATGACATGATATAGAACCGAACCATCATCGCCTGGCCAACTAATTACCTTGTTCCTGTCCTTGCAAGAGAGAGAGAGAGAGAGAGAGAGAGAGATTGGATAGTTGCAATCCTACCTCAGCTGAATCCTTTTTGGTATCCTTCACTGAAACTTTCCATTTTCCGTTGGAGCTGAAAGGCTCAACTGTTCCACCACAACGATGCCACGCTTGCATCTCTTCGGGAGCAGGGCCTTGGTACTCAATTCCTTGGACTTTTGTATTGAACTTGATATATTGAAGCAAGTCAAAGTGGTGGGCATAAGCTGTAATATAATTGACCACCTTAAGCTGCTCGGGGAAGTCTTGTGTTACAGAAGATGGCCATGGAAAATCTGAGAACTGATACATTAGTTTGGGAGTTTGGAGTTTGGTGGTCTCCAAGGTTTTGGTCCATACTCCTCCAATGCTACTCTTAGCCTCAAAAACAATTGGATGGAAGCCCTTTGCTCGGATGTACTTGCAGGCGAGGAGGCCGCTGACGCCCGCACCTATGATGCCCACCTGCCTCTTCATTGCCGATAGAATTAGAGATGCGGATCGGGATTGTTTCTGGCCCTTTGATGTTAAAGATAATAGGTACTAGAGTTATAGAAATAGCATAATGTAATTAGAATGGTGTTGAGAAAATTGAAATTGATGAAAATATTTAATGTAAAAAATTTCTTAATGATGAAAGAAAAATTATAGATAAAATAAAAAAGGTATTTATTATATAAAAATAGAAATTATAATTTTTTTAAAATATAAGAAAAAAAAGTATAACATTCTCTCTTATATTAAAATAATATTATTTTTATTATAAAAAATTCTCTCAAGACACCAACACTTAATAAGATAAATTGCTCTAAATTAGGAAGCAAAAAATCAAAGAAGGCCTTTATTTATAATTGAGCTTCCACGCTTCAATCCATTGTTATGTAAATTTTCCTTCTTGATCTAACACAAGCACAACAAAATTCAACATACCTCCAATAAGCATTTAAGCACCTAAAGCATGACGGAATTTCTTTTTCTTACAATAAAATGAAGAAGATTTTCTCCACCATCCAACCATTTAGTGGGGCTCCAACATTTATCGTCTTTTCAACGCCACCAAAGTGGCTTTATACTTGCTTTAAGTTCACAAGAAGCCAGTATTTATCACAAATCATCATGTGGGAAAAAATCGTTTCTTAGAAAGAATCATAGCTGATAGCACGTGAGCACAGGCCCATAGAAGATGAGATTTTCGTAACATTATTTCTATCGTGTTATATTAGCATTCCTCTGAAGTCTAAATATGCTATCCACAAACCAGTAGGCGACCCTCGAACATGCATGCCATTATTGATGATGTCACCATAGAGAATTTTTACAAATATAGTAAGGGAGAATGATAAATATCAAACAACAGTCAAACATGTCAATAATGAAGGCCTGTCGTTCACTTAAATCAATGATACATCACAGGGCAAGGACCATTATAGTATTGGGACAGGATCATCGTGACTTTATCTGAGTAAAGGAACTTCAACCAAAACTCTCATGCGCCAAACATGTTATTTATCCCACTAAATGCCTCACAGATCAGGGCTAGGTACATGGATCAGTAGGTGACGTTTATAATGATCCAACCATAAAATTGAATATTGATGATGCAAGATTTTGTAGCTATTCAGATAAAAAAAAAAAAAAAAAAAAAAAAAAGTCAATTTAATGGTTTAGATGTAGTAAAAAAATCTTACATAATAATATATAGTAGAAGAGCATAGATGACCCATCGATTAATGGGTAAATGTCTTAAAAAATAGAAATAATTACATTTTTGGAATGACGAAAATGGACACAGACCTAATTACTATGCAATGAAAGTGGATAACTGCTGTGCAATGAAAGTGGATAACTAGTGCGAAACTGAGTGAGAACGAGATAGAACACAAGTTCTTGGTTGTTTTTTTTTTCTCCGTACAGTATGTATGAGTTGAGTGAATTTATTTAACTATTAATACAAAGATTTTAAATACTAACATAATTATGAAAAAAACTAATTCGTTGAATATAAATATTTTTAAACTTACTGCATGGCACTATTACCATAATCATGAGTTGAGTCAATTTATTTAACTATTACTATTAATATTTTTTTTGGTATATATTACTATTAATAAGTTAAATGTTACTATAAATAAATGTTAACTTATTGGATATATAATATTTTATTATTTTATAAGATCTAAGTCAATATGTAAACCCTGAGCGGATAAAGAGAAAAATTATTTTTATAAATTTATGCAAACTTTGGTCATGGTTATAGGCCACTATTTTTGTAAATGATTCTGTAAAGCTACAAAACAAAAATTAATTATTTTATGAAGAAAAAATAACTTCATCGTGGGTAGTTGAAAAAAAAAGTCACGATAAATTAGTGTTAATTTATAAACAGGAAAAAAAATAAATATTATGTTATTGTTGCCTTCTTTGCTCAAATTTATTTATTGGCAAAATCATATTATTCAATTCTATATAACATTAAGGGTTTAGGAAACAGTTAATGATAAAAATATACTCGCACTAGGGAACAATTAATGATAAAAAATGTACAATGAAATTAATATGGTTGAAATTGCGGTGAACTCAGTTTTTAGCGTTAAAGCAAAGAACTTAAGTTTGATACACTATATAAAAAAGTTTTATATAAATATTTAATTATATATTATTATACCAGCAAAAATATTTGATTCAACTACCTATTATATAAAAAATCTTATAAATATAAGCATGTAATTGAATTACAGTGTAAAATTTTGTTACACTAATATTGTATCAAAATTAATTTCAAAAACAAAAGGCTTTTATAATTTGGATAAAATAATATGGAGAAATTGGTTGATTAGTGTTAATGTACGTTAGTAATTTATTAGTGTTAATGTGGAAATTGATGAGAATTGTACTATTGGATTAATGTGGATGAGAATTGTGGTGAATACCATATAGTAGTTGATTAGTGTTAATGTATTACTGTCAGTTAATGTGGCAAATGTAAATTACGCGATAGTTACTTTGTAAGTGAAAATGAGAGAATGATGAAAAATAAAATAGTCTTTATATATTAAAGTTTAATCAAATCTAATTTCACATCCAAAAATTTGTTTCAGTTATACATCATATATAAATATTTTTATTATATATGCTTAAATTTATATTAAATATTCTTTATTATTACTTGAATATTTTAATAATGAAATATTATTTATATATTTTTATCTTAGTTTGAACAGTTACTTTTATGTTAAATATTATTTTTTCAAAATATTTATTTATTATTAAATATTTTTATTAAGAAATATTAATTTTATTTATATATTTTTTTTCATTATTATTTTTTTATTTAATATATTTTTATTTCAATCAAATATATAAATAAACAAAGAGTTAAATAGTTTTTATATATCAAAAGCTAATCAGGTCTATCATGCTCAATATGACATGCTAAACACACATTATAAGACAAAATTGTAATTTTAAATAATATAAATAATAGGAAAAAATAAATATTTAGTTAATATATTTGATATGTTATATTAGGCATAATAGAATAAACTAATATTATATATTATATCCTTATTCATTATTTGTTATAGGTAAGTTATTGTATAAATTTATCCATCATAACGTGATTATACATCAAAATGATATAAGACTTGATCAAGATTAGGAAAGTCAAATTAGGACTAATTAACTTTTGATGTATAAAAACTTGTTAATTTTTTTGATGTTGCAATCATTTTTTTCACAGCAATCTACTAAATTAACACAACATGGTGCAAGTTTAATAAAACATTAGTTATAAGGGTAAAATTGCCTTTGTATACTCCTCTTAAAAGTATTTTTTTTTTCTTCCCATACAAACAGGTCTTGATGCCCAATCATGCCAAACTTGTAATATTTCATTCAAGATTGGATTTTTTTGTCTTTTCAAATAAAAAAAATTATGATGACCGGACAAAAATTAGATCATTAATGTCCAATTTTTTGAATGGATCATTGTAAACATCACCGTAAATTCTAGCATTTTTGCCAAACTACCATGGGTGTCCCCTAAGTTTTTGTGACTCCTTGGTAAACCATCTATAGTCTCCAATCTAGTAGATCCCATTCCTATAGTTTTGATCACCACTGTGCTCTCCTCCACTCTCTGCACTTGTATACCCAGATTTCGACGATGCTTCTTTCCCCTTGATATCCCAATATCACTAACACTACCATTCAAGAGGAGGTCTTCAACTCCTCGAATCACCCCCTTTGCAGGTGATGAGACGATGTCACTATCATCCCTTGTTCTTCTATCTATGTCCTGCTTTGGATCTGTTTGGTTTACCGTTAGAGAGGTTAAAAGGCTTTTTATTGGCATGAAAATAAAATTGTATAGTAATTAGTATGTTTGAGTGTACAAAGGTCTTTTTTAAACTTACTTTTGAAACTTCAAAAGACTTTTTAGAAGAAATATCCTTAAGAATATCTTTTATTCTAATAAAGGCCTTTTGATAAAGAATCTTAATATTATTCTCATATCAATAATTAAAAATAATTTCACTTTATCTTATTTAAACAAAAATTATTCTCTTAAATTTATTTTTAATATATTTAAATCAAATAAAAATTACTATTTAAAAAATAATTCATCTAAAAATAATTCTCCTAAAAATTAAAATAAGCATACCCTTCTCCGTGTTTTGAGAGATTGTGTCTCTCATTAAACCTAGTGACCCCCTTTTCTCTTGGTTTTATATTCTGAATATTACAAAAAAAGGTAAATCAGAAAAAATATCAAAAGGCAATATGTATAATACTAACAACCATTAATATGAAAAAGTTTTATATTATTAACATCTAATGACTTGTCGCCATATCATTTAATGGGTTGTTGGCACGTCTATCATCTAATGAATCTGACAACTAATACATCATTAAAAGATAGTATAAATTCTTTTTACAATGAGAATTCATATCAATTATACGTTAATACCAATAAAGATAACTTTGGGCAGTTTTCAGGCTGTTATTATCCTGAAGGTTCCAAATAAGTCCTTATCTTATTGGCATGTTTGGAAAATAAATCAATGAATGGTATGGGGGTGAAAAACGTAATTAAACGAATTGAACACAATTCTTTTAGATAACTGCACTCTATTTGTGTTTCCATTTTCCTTAATTCTATCCAAGATCTTATCACCTAGAAGCTAGAACGTAGTGGTCCTCTCCTTTGTATGTTTTTTTTCCAAATTAATGTACACATATTTTGTATATCTCCATCAAGTTTTCAATTAAGGGGACGCAACACACACATGTTTGATTTCTGTTTTTTTTTTTATTTTTTATTTTTATTTTTTATTTTTTCATTTTTAAGATTTTATGAAAAAAAATCATATTTTTTGTGTTTATTTCTTATTTTTATTATTGCCTGAACAAAATTCTAAAAATAAAGAAAACAGAAAATAAAAATAGAAACCGGTGAATTGTAAATTCCAGTTCAGAAATTGAAAATTGGAAGACACAGTACGAGAGCCTGGTAGCACGTAAAATGACTGTAATGCTGCCAGATCATCTAACAACATTTTTTTTACTTTGAAATCAAATAATTAGGTATAATAGGGTTTAATTTTTAATAAATATTATTTGATAATTATTTAAATATTTTAAATTATCTGAATTAATTTAAATTTAAAATCAATTATTAAAAAAATAATTTTAAATTAATTTATTTCATCCCAAATTTTTCTATTTTTATTTTATATCTTTTAATTATTTGTTGGCTATCCTCCGCTGCTGTCCACCACTGTTTATCACCATGGTCCATTATCATCCGTTGCCGATTGCCGCCGACCACTGTTGATTACCATCGTCGGCCCCGTCTGCCACCATTTGTCACTATTTGTTGTCACCCCGGCTACCACCGTTCGTCATTGCTGGTCACCAACATTTATCGTTGCCATCATTGCCAGCCACCACCACCGTTAGCCGCCACTATCCCACCGTGGTCGCCATCATTTGTCACCCACAACCACCTCCACTTGCCACCGTCCGCTAGATTAGTTTTTTTAATGACGTAATCAAAAGGGAAAATATACAAAAAAGAAGAAGAAGAAAAAGAAGAACACATGTTAAAACTAAATTTTAAGTTATGAAATCAAACAACGTTTAATTAAAAATTAGGTCATTTTTATACCAGTTAATATAATCAATTCTATTTTATACCATATTAATTTGATTTTTGAGGTTACCAAATATCCCCTAACAGCATAAGATATTGCATTCGATGCTATCGCCTTCGGAGCTAGGCGGAAAGGTTGACCTAATTTTTCTAGAACAATAAAAAAGAAGATAGTCTTTCCCCCTTTTTTTTTTCCATTTATGAGAAAATATCAATTAGCCCCTTTATGAAACGTTTAGAGACACCTGAAAGGATTCAAGATTTCACAGAATAACAAAATAATATAATTTGCTAGCTTTAGGTAGGAATGGATTTTACCCATTGCTGATTAGCGCCGCATGCCCCTTTTTCTGGGATAGAAAATATGTCCAGAAAATAACTTACAGTTGTAAAAATAGCACACTTTAGGAAACTTGCATATCCACCTTCACCAATAACAACATCACGAACGCTCTTTCGAATTGTCATCCCACTCTCGGCATCGACATCAGGTGTAGGAAGGCGCAGTTTTGTCCGTCGCTCACTGTCCTCATCAGGGTCGAAAGGACAGGCAGCAGAGTAATCTCCAAGAACACTGCAACACTTCCAGGAAGGCAGTCTCCCATTAGCTCATAAGGCTTCGCTGGAAACATACAGGTGAACGATGGAAGCAGTGCCCATCGATCTGTGCTTGATGAATACAAAGTGCTGTTTATTCTTCCCTTTATCTGGAGCAGTCATAAAAATTTAACACATGAAGATAAGAAGAGTTAAACATGCACTTATGAGTCCAAAAAGGCTCAAGAACAAGTGCAAGAGACAGTGCATAGAAGCCCACGAGCTTGAGTGTTGACAAACTATAAATGCAAAATTAATCAGAGCGTTACCAAATTATAGAACATGATCTACTGAACTTTCTGCTATATTCTTGTTGAATTGTCTGTCTTATTATTACGAATTTACCATCAATCAAATGATCTACTGTTCAATCAAATCACATAAGTATTTGTAAATTGGGCTTACAACGAATACATATACCTCTTTCCATGAAAAATAATCATATATTAATGCTTGGTGATGGTATATAATAATGTAATATAAAGATAACTCCGTCATGAACCTATAGACATTAGATAGAACATTTAGCAACAAATTGACATAAATCAATAAGACATTCATATGCTCAAATTGCACAATTTACTTCCCTCCACGAAGATCAAAACAGAGAATTCATTTTGCAATTGTGATCACCAACCAAGACCCTGCACACTGAGCCAGGGTGGCAAGTCGAGGGCCTTTGAATCAGTCATGGTCGCATAAAATTTCTCACAACAGACTTTGTCATAAGATATAATAGATAGACAGGACACTATACTTTTTCCACAAATTATGAGGGAAAGGGCAGTGAAGACATCAAAGGGGAAGAAAGGGTAAGGAGTTTAGAGGGTTTACCTTACCCTTCTTTATGAATGTAAAATATACAAAGGGAAGAAAATAGAAATTTTATAATATATTTTTAAAATTTTACTCTTTAATATATAATTAAATGTAACTAATATGTTTTATAATAATATTAATTTTAAAATAAAAATATTATGTATTTTGTAAATTTAAAAATATTTCTATTTTCAAAAATATTTTCTCCCTATAAAATTTTTCTCTAAGGAATCTTCTATAAAAAAAAAATTTCTCTTCATTTTTTAAAAAGTCTACATTTTTTTCTATAAAAAATTTTTTGCCCTCAAATTCTCATTTGTCTTATTTTAAAATTTATATTTTTTTAACAGATATATACATAGACTTTTTAAAATTTATGTTAATATAGACTTTTTGTTAAAATGACAGGTAAAAATGGTACCACAACATCTTAATTGGGATAAGGTAATAAATCACATTCTAATCCCATTAAAATCCGCCCAATTTGGGGAACTATAAAAGAAGAGAAGTAGAGAGTTTTGAGGGGTTAACAAAACCCTCAAATGTTTTTCTCTCCGAAAAAGAAAAACTCATGAACATTAAAACTCCTACCAACAAGCTAAGTGCTTTGAATTTGAATTTGCATTTGAATGTGATTATTCGTTCGATCAGGAGAAGGAGGAGGAGGAGTGGCGGTGAAATGCAATGCGCAAGGAGTGGCGGTGAATGTTGGAGGGGGGGACCCTGTGAGGGCCACCAACATATTTGTGGTGGGTGCCACCTGCACTCTCGAACGCCAGATTGTGATGCGAACACTCAATGAAGACTACGACCTCAGGTTCCTCATTCGTCCTCACGATGCTCCTGCTAACTTCCTTTGCAATTAGGGAGCACCTTTGGGTCCTACACTTTGTTGGAAACTAGGTCCAAAAGCCAAAACTGGTAACATCAGTTCAATAAGTTGGTAAGTGTGTCAAGAAGCTAGTAATATCTTAGGTACTTGGAGTTTTGGATCTATTAGGCTTGTGGAATAGATTGGTGCATCTAAACAAGTTAAGACCACATTGCTTTATGTTAGATTACTGAGAGGGAGCTTCAACCATACGTGGGGAGCGACTTGCAAAGGCTAAATGAGGACCGCCAGGTCCTGTACTTGGTTGGTAACTAAACCCAAAAAGCTGATAACACTAGTTCAAGAAGTTGGTAACATTTTCAAAAAGCTGGCAACATCTCAGGTACTTGGAGTTTTGGTTCTATTGGGTTTGCGAAATAGATTGGTGTATCCAAACAAGTTAAAACCATAAACCACACCGCTTTATATTAGATTGCTGAGGGGAGCCTCAACCCCACATGGGAAGTGACTTGCAAAGCCTAAGTAAGCACCTCCGGGTCCCGCACTTGGATGGTAACTAGGCCCAAAAGAAAAAGCTGGTAATATCGGCTCAATAAACTCGTAACTTTTTCAAAAAACTAGTAATATTCAAGTACTTGGAGTTTTGGTTCTATTGGGCTTGCAAAATAGATTGGTTTATCCAAACAAGTTAAGACCACACTGCTTTATGTTACATTGCTGAGGCAAGCCTCAACCCCACATGGGGAGCAACTTGCAAAGCCTAAGTAAACACCTTTGGGTCCTACACTTGGTTGGTAATTGGGCCCAATAAACTGGGAACACCAGCTTAATAAGCTAATAACTTTTTCAAAAAACTGGTAATATCTCAAGTACTTAAACTTTTGGTTTTATTGGGTTTGCGGAATATATTGTTGCATTACTTAAACTTTTGGTTTATATTGGGTTTGCAAAATATATTGGTGCATCCAAACAAGTTAATACCACGCCTCTTTTTGTTAGATTGCTGAGGGGAGCCTCAACCCCATGTGGGGAACGACTTATAAGGCTAAGTGAGCACCTTGTGGCCCTACACTTGGTTAGTAACTTGGCCCAAAAACTGGTAACATCTCAAGTACTTGAAGTTTTGGTTCTAATGAGCTTGTGAAATAGATTGGTGCTAGCAACCAAGTTAAAACCACACTGTTTTATGTTAGATTGTTGAGGGGAGCCTCAACCCCAAGTGTGAAGTAACTTACAAAGCCTAAGTAAGCACCTCCAGGTCCTTCACTTGGATGGTAATTGGGCCCAAAAGCAAAAGCTAGTAACATCAGTTCAATAAACTGGTAACTTTTTCAAAAAGTTAGTAATATCTCAAGTACTTGGAGCTTTGGTTCTGTTGGGCTTGCAGAATAGATTGCGCATCCAAACAAGTTAAGGCCACATTGCTTTATGTTACGTTGCTGAGGTGAGCCTCAACCCCACGTGGGGAGTGACTTGCAAAGCCTAAGTGAGGACCTCTAGGACCTGTACTTGGTTGGCAATTGGGCCTAAAAAGCTAGTAACACCAATTCAATAAGCTGGTAACTTTTTCAAAAGCTGGTAACATCTCAAGTACTTGGAGTTTTGGTCCTATTGGTCTTGCAGAATAGATTTGGTGCATCCAAATAAGTTAAGACCATATCCCTTTATGTAGGTTGTTGAGGGGAGCCTCAACTCCACGTGAGAACTGACTAGCAAAGCCTAAGTGAGCACCACCAGGTGCTGTACTTGGGTCCGAAAAGCTGGTAACACCAATTCAATAAGCCAATAACTTTTTTGAAACGCTAGTAACATCTCAAGTACTTAGAGTTTTGCTACTACTGGGCATGCGAAATAGATTGGTTCATCCAAACAAGTTATGACCACAATCCTTTATGTTAGATTGCTTAGAGGAGGCTCAACCCAACGAGGGGAGTGACTTGTAAAACCTATGTGAGCACCTTTGGGTCTTGCACTTGGTTGGTAACTAGGCCCAAAAAGCTAGTAACACCAGTTCAGTAAACTAGTAACATTTTCAAAAAGCTGGTAACATCTCAAGTTCTTGGAGTTTTGGTTCTATTAGGCTTGCGGAATAGATTGATTCATCCAAACATGTTAAGACCACAGCTCTTTATGTTAGATTGCTGAAGAGAGTCTCAACCCCACATGGGAAGTGACTTGCAAAGTCTAAGTGAGCATCTCTGGGTCCTGCACTTGCTTGGTAATTCAACCAAAAAAACTGGTAACACTATTTCAATAAGCTGGTAACATTTTCAAAAAGTTGGTAACATCTTCAGTGCTTGGAGTTTTGGTTCTATTGGGTATGCGAAATAGATGCATCCAAACAAGTTAAGACCACATCCCTTTATGTTAGATTACTGATGGAGTCATGCAGATGCCTATTTGGAGTTACACATTACTAGCACTTTGTCTCTTTGTTTAAAGTTTGAAATGGTTATTCTTCTTACCATGAATTCATGATAGCTAATTTTTTTACATTTGGTGACCGATTTTTGAAAATATTAGTTCATTATTTTATTGTGAAGCAATTGTTATGAACTTTTTTGTTATTTTCAAGCTTTTGCAAAGGCAAGATCAACTAACAAAGAGTGCATGGCTGGTAAGTAGGATAGGAAGATTGATTGCTAGGGTATCTTAAGTGCTATCTTCTATTTAACAAGGAAATGGAAGCTTGGAAGTCTGGCATTAAAGGTATATATTAAATCGACTGGAGAATGAGAGTATTAATTCTTCTAGACTTCGGTTTAGAGAAAAAGAAGAAAGTGTTTCTATGTGATATTTATTTTGTCTTTTTTTTTTTCTTCTTCTTTTTTCCATCCATATACCTTATTTGAATGCATGTTATGGCTATATACATTGTTGAATAAAAATATGCAGTAGTTGTTGGTGAAGGATAATTTGGTCCGCCCCTAGTTTTGGAGCTTCTCATGCTCCGCTTATATTAACCATTGGATTGACTTTAATGAACATTGAATGGCCTTCTTTTCATCTGTGTGTTTTGTCTTGTGAGATATGTAAAGTTTTTATATTTGCAAAGCAGTCCTTATCTGTTTTTTTATTGTCGATGCCGACGCCAACGACGGATAGACCATGCGTGGTGGGGCGGCAAACGAAGATCGAAGAAAGTGAAAGGGAAACACGAGGAAAAGCCATCGGTATCTATAGCTCAAGTCCTCTGTCACCGGCAGTGGCTTTTAGCCCATGTCCGGCAAGTGTGAAGACAAGTCCGCAGATTTGGTCGAACTTCCAACCGCAGATCCGCTACCACCTTCCTTCTGCCAATGATCGAGGGACGAGGAAAGAAACTCGCCGGAGGTGCCATTCAAATGCTGCCATGCCCATATTCTCATTCTTCCTCTTTGCTTCTTTTGCCATGTGATTGAGTTAACTCCCCCCCTTCTCTTTCTTTTTTTCCCTCTTTCTACAGATTCACTATTACTTACCCAAGTGAAAGAGATTTGTTTTTTATGCTTAGATCCCCATATTGATGATGATGATGATGATCATAGTTTTGTCTTTTGCTCTTTTTTTATTGAAGAATTTTTTGTTTTGAATTTTTTTCGTGTCATCAGTTTGTTGCTGATTACTTGATAATATATCAAAAGATCTCAGTACCAAGTTAGTTTTCTTGTTTGATGGGCATGTTTAAATCTACATTGTAGTTAGGAAATTTTGCTCCTTGATGATGTTGTTATGTTGTTCAATGAATGTGCTCACGGATTGTTTGTTTTTTTCCGCATCATCAGAGTGATCCATGATTCCGGTTTTCCTTGATGGTGCTGCTTGGTAGTGCATATTGAGTGGCGATGACTAAGGTGATGCTCTAAACTATGATTATGATCTTTTATTGATGTGTGAGTCTAATAAGTAGTGAATTTTTCTGGTAAAGGGTCAATTTTTGTGGTAAAAGTATGTTCTTGAGCGGAGGAAGAGTTTAATTAGGAATATATTTTCTCTTATCCCTCTGGATAGGATGGATTTGCAGGCTAATATGCAGTTTGAATTGGGAAAATTGGAACAAATTGTTCATCAGTTCCTTTTGAAGAGCTTACTGATCAATTGGATTTTTATATACTTATTTTCCCTCATTCCTAGCTCATTAATTCTCTCTTGTGCCTAATTATTTTAAATTGGACCATTTTGTATTGTTTGGATTTTTTTTTGGGTTTGAGTTAAATTTTCCAGCATTAGGTGAATTCTAACACTGTTTTGGTCTTTGGGTTATATCTTGAGTTGTAGAGCTCATTTTATTGTGATTCTTGATTTGTAGAAAAGCTGAGAGATAGGCCTACAAGTTATATGAAGAGGTCAGAGGCCAATTCTGGTGTTAAGAAGCTGAAATTATGCCTAGAATTGAACTGAAGTGGTGCAGCCGCGGATTCTGAGTAGGGTGTGGTATTTGGGCCATATCTCGGTCCACGATATCTAATTGAGCCCATTCCAGTGGCATTTTGAAGCTGACATCTAAGGCTACAATTCTTCTTCAGAGTGGAACTCCAAACGGAATCGTTTTGATAGCCAAAATGGTAGAAGAACATTACTCACGGAATTAGTTATAATGATTTCATGTTTTTAGTGTAACTTTCTTTCTATAATTCGGATTTTAGCAAATAAGATGTCCAGATTCAAAGGAGAGAGAGAGAGGATTACTGTAGTAATTACAATTTAATAATTTTAGGTGGTTTTGATTCTGATTTTGGCCGGTTCATGAAAGAGGCCAAACTTGTAACTTGGGAGACAGATTTTGAATAAGCAATTTTTTTTCGGTTTTGTTCTTCTTCTCCTCTCTTCTCTCACGCCCCCTCCCCCACCTTGCGAATTTGTCTTCCTCCATTCATGGAGGAGTAAGCTTCCATCTAATCCAAGGATTCAAAGACAACATTAGCATTCTTGAGGGTTGTTGCTTCAGAGTTCATCAATTTGATTTCTTCTACTCCCTTTCTTTTTGATTCAATTTTGGATTTGAAGATTTTCAATCCGGTATTGTGATTACCTACTTGGTTGTTTGTTTGCTTGCATATTACTCGGTTGTTTAATATTGTAATGCAACTGTTTTGACAAGTAGAATCAGGTTTCAGATTTGAACTTGGTGATTAAGTGCATGGAAATTAACACGAATTGATTAGATTCTAGAGGTTTCTGAGTTTAATCATTTAAGTGTTAATCGAATGCGGGAAGTTTTTCATGTGTAATGCAGAGTTCGAATTGAGGTTTCATTCGAACTTAACATTAATCAGTGACTGGTTTGTTGACATACAATTAGAACTCAATGATTGAATGAAAATGGTCTTCTTTTGATTCTTGGATTGGATGTTCAAAATTCTGTTCATTTCTTTTCTATTAATTTCGGCATTTTAAATTCCTAAACCCCCCCCCAATTTCCTGGTTATATAACATTGTCATCACTGGAAAACGACCTAGGTTGCACCCTTGCTACGAGTTTAGTGTAATTCGGTTTTTATTGTAATTTAACCAAGCTCGGCACTCGAGTCACTTACATGTCTTTTGGGATTCGAGGGTCCCTTCGTTGTGCCAACATGACAGGAATAGGACCTGCAAATGGGGTCTCGTGTTATACAGAGGTAGGTTGTTCAATATGAGTGTCCCTGAGTAAGTTGACAGCTAGTTCTTAAACACCGCCACATGTTTGCGTTTTGTGGATTTATTGCAAATAAAATTATTCAAGCCCCATACAGCAATTAATTTTTTAGGGACACGGGGGCTCTTTTACAAATATTTGGGTGGATCATGGGAAGCTCCAGAATATTGAGGGGACTAAGAGTGCATTTATTTATACTTTTTTGGGGTAAAAAAATCACTTTTTTCACTAAAAAAAATCAGTTTTCATATATTTGGATATTTTTTTTTAAAAATAATCAAATTCTCAAAAAAATCTATTTTTAGCTTTTTTGGAGAAGCTGAAAAGAGTAGCTTCTGAAAAAATCATTTTTCATCTTTTTCAGTTATATATAAAATTTAAGTTTCGAAATCACTGTTTTCAAAATCTGAAACAAATGCACTCTAAATTATCCTTCATCGTAGTTGTTTTGTTGCAGGCTATTGTAAGTGTATTTTGCTGAAGTTACTTGTGTTGATGAAAGTATTTGATCAAGTGTTAATAGTTGGGATTTTGTTTAATGTGATTTTGTTGATGAAACATTGGTGTTGCGTTCATTTTAATTTCTTTTTAGTCATTTATAAAACATTTTAATTCATTTTTATTAATTGCATTTGCTTATTTATTCACTATTGAATATGTAAATTTTCGTTGAATTTTTATTTTTAATAAATATTGATGATAATTGGTCAAACTAAGTTTTACTAAATTTAGTATTTAAAAGCTAAAATTAATTATTGAAAAAAAAAATTACACTATTTACGCATAACTTTTAAAATATGCAAATTAATTAATATTATAAATTTGTAAAAATTATGAATTTTATTTAAAGTTTTGGCTCTTTCATCTATGAGAGGTTCTTCTCAAGCATAAGATTGTCTAACGAAGGAGAAACTTACTGGTTGCCGAGGACAAGATATAAAAGCCTTTAGTGTAAATCCGTTATAGTGAAATCAAATAAAATTATCATGGGTAAATTGCACTTTGTAACACTCTCCCAAGTATGGTACTATACTTAAGTTATAATACTTCACCTAGGAGTTGTTACTGTCACTTAATCAGACCTTATCCGCAACAACATTCGGCCACCTTCAATCTTACTAGTCAACTCTGCCTCAGAGGACCTTCTTCGGAACTTCTTCGGAACTTCTGTACTATCTGGAGATAACACGGAAATAAACATAGGAGTGAGAATTATAAATTTTTAGTAGGATTCATTAAGCTACCATATGCTGTGTCATCATTATTATCTCCAGCTGCTTCAGTTTATTATGAAAAAGGTGGACATGATATATAAACTATTAAATTTTATAGTTTGAAAATATATTGTTCAAAGCAGAGTCCATTTTAGTCATATACTTGATAAACAAAGTAAGAATTAAAGCATAAGCATAGCAGATTGTGCATGTACAATGGCTCATCATGAATTTATGTGAATGCACTTATACTTTCTTTTCTTCCTTTACTTGTCATGCATATTCTAGAGTATGATCGCCATATCATACTCCATCGAAGTGTGATCGCCATGTCACATTTCTTAGGACGTGGTCATCATGCCATAATCAAGAGTACGATTGCCATGTCATACCCCATTGGGGTGTGATCACCATGTCACACTCCTTAAAATATATTCATCCTGCCATGTACCAAAATATGATCATCATGTCATACTCTCTCGGGGTGTGATCACCATTATGCCACATTCCACAATACGATCGCCATGTCGTACCCCATCAGAGCGTGATCGCCATGTCATGTTCCTTCGGAATATGGACTCATCATCATAACATTTATCATAGAATCATAAATACATAGGCTTCGTACCTTATTCTCAAATAATAATACTTGCTTAGTATTCATACATGTCGCATAACAATTTTAACACACCAACATTTAGAATTATCACTAATTTCTGCCAAAAATTTGATAGCATAACGGATCGAGTCCGCTTCTCCATGAATAGTGCTAGGCTACCAGTAAAACCAATCAAGCAATAGTTCAATATAGAGTAGCAAACATATCACAATAATGTCAATCATGTAGGGATTGGACCCTTATATATCACAATAATGTCAATTATATAAGGATTGGACCCTTATGTTCAATTCTGCCCGTTATATCAATTATGCCCGATTTTTGTAAAGTTCACCATTTTTTCTAATTAACTCAACTAGACCTAAGTTTTGGATATGCTACAGTTCTACATGTCTAGTATCCAACCCTTTTGATTCCATCTCATTTTGATTTGTGTAACTCTAGTTATTAGTATTTTACCTCAGACTGCTCTGTACTTAGCCAAAAGTACACCCTTGTAAGTGAAAATTCACTAAAAACAGAAATCTAGGTAACATTATATGAAATTTATACCAAATTTAAACTAACAGAACAAGCTTTCAAATGAAATAAGTTTTATATCATTTGCATGAATATATTTTGAGATATAAGCCCCATAACTTGACCCTAATGGACTACTCTGTTCTAGCCCGGTTTGAACTTAAGATAAATTCATTGATATTCTGGGAATAATTGCAATGAATCTGACTCTAAAATTTTTATAGGATATTCTCTTATATGTTAGCTTTCAAACAACGTTAGTTTCACTCAATTTAGAGTTGTGTAGGGTGAATTACACCCTTTTCAACTCATACTGCCCAGATGAGAATCCAGATTTCTAGGTCAAACTTCAAAATTTCATAATTAACTCTATACTAATCCAATAGCCTTATATTTTATATTTATGGAAAGCCCTAAATGTCTAGTTTCATATAAAAATAGATTCATTAAATTTAAACAGCTATAGGCGGAGTCGTACACTCCGCCGTACAGACCATCGAAGGGAAAACCCTAACAGCTTCTTGAATTCTTCTTGGATTCATGTTTTTCTTAAATCAGTCCATCCAATCTTCAATTCAAACTCACATATATACCTTAAATCAACCTTAATTCATCATCCCCACCTATCACGACATCAGAATCATGGATGAATAAGGGACCTTAAACAGCCCCAATTCAAAGAAAAGAAAGAGAAAATTGAGATTCCTACCTCAAATTGATGTAGAAACTAGTTAGATTTGAGCTCTTAGTGTAGGAAGTGGGTGGAGCTTAGAGATTTGAGGAAGAGGAAGTGAGGAAGAAGAAGAATGAAGGGAGAGAAGTTGGCATGAAGGAGAAGCACGAAAATGATGGGAGTTGGAGGGGATTTTAGAGTCTTAAAGCATGACAAATAAGTGGTGATTAGTGGAGGCTTGGATGGTGTACATTAAGCCAAGTTTCTCTACTCTTTGGGCAGCCACTTGGTGCCACTTAGGTGGGGGGGATGGTGGCTGAATTTTAGCCACTCTTTCTAGGGTTTCTAGTGTAGAATTCTATTGGTCTGGTTCTGGTGGTTTAAAATACCGAATCTATACCGATTTCCTGCAAATCGGCAAAACGGTTTTGACGAATTTTGTGAGGTTTTTTATATGTCTATTTTAATTCTTCTTAATCCTAATCTCTCTAATTAACTTCAAATCAACTCCTAGTTAACCTTTAATTAACTTTATAAACTCAATAAAAATGAATAAATCGATTAACAGTGTAACTTAAATGTTTTGCAAATTTAGGGCCTTCTGCATTTGCTTTTCCATAGCTAATGGCATTTTTGTAATTTTGAGCAAGTCTAGGGACATCCCATATCATTTTACATTTAGACACCTCCATGGTTCAATCAGCCGAGGTTTAGTTTCTACGTTTTCGCTACGTGATTCTACTTCGTTTAAAACCTTATTCTACTAATCCTATTAATATAAGGACCTAAATGTCATTTTCTAAAAAGTTCAGGGGTAATTATGGAAAAGATCTTTAGGGTAAAAATGTAATTACCAAAAGTTTTGGGCAAAGTCGCAAATAATCGAAACTTGCCCACGGACGTATTCATTATTTCTTATTACGTTATATGGGGATGTTACACACTTACCTCTCTTATAGGCTTCATGATATTGCAAATACCTCTAAACTTCTACAAATATTTCACTTTGCTCTACTCCACATGGACACCAACTCAGAATTCGGAACTCAAAAAACATGGGACAAGGAAGAAGCGATGTGTGGGGGTATTTGGTGGGCCCATGGATTGGATGCATGCTTTTCGAGTTCTGACTTCCGATTTCATTTTTTGCACTGCAGAATGGGAATCAACCATACAAAACTGAATTCGGAAGTCAAAACTCGAAAATGAAGTAGAGTGTAATATTTGTAGAAGTTTGGAGGTAGCAGCAACATCATAAAACCTTAAGAGGGTAAGTGCAATTTACCCAATTATCATTAATAATTTACATATTGACTCAGGTAGATGCTGAAGTTTAATATCAAAATAGGAGAGCAAGGTTATATGGTGAGATAATTTAAGAGCTTTTGATTTTTCATTTCACAGGTGCTCAATTATGATATTTATCTTATTGCTATCTTTTTTATTGTTCCTTAATTTTGCTTTGGATTTTTTGAGATTGTTTCCTAACTCAATTTAGTATTTGAAAAATACATGTAATAATTTCGCTGACTTTCTCATATATATTTGACTGGTGCTATAATGCTTATATTCATTTCACTCTAAACATACATATTGTACAAAATCAATCTTTTTCTTCTATTTGAAGAAGTAGATTTGAGTTCTTATGAAAGAATTTATAATTATATATTTTTTAGAGTTAGGTTTGCACCCTTAATATAAGATAAAGAAGAAGGGGGTGATATATGTTTTTCTTTATCGATAAATTAATACTAAAATCCTTCGCACTAAAAAAAATTAATTATGTTTATCAATCCAATTTCTTTACACTAAAAATATTCACACTAAATTCTTTCAAGTATGTTTTACTAAAGTTAATTATGCTTATTGATTCAATTCCTTTATTTAAAATTTTTTCTTTTAATTTATTTAATTCAAATTTTCAATCACTTTTCTTTACTTAAGAACAATAGCGGAGAATGAGAAGAGGGAGTGATGACTTATTTTTTATGAATTTTGTTTGTTTTATTCATAAATTCACATTAAAACCTTTTTATAAATATCTCACATAAATCAATCATGCTTATAAATCTATATATTTCTTTATTATAAAATTTCCATTTTATTAATATGATTGTCTTATCATTTTTCTTTATCTTAACAAAAATAATATAATTAATTTAAATTTATCTATTATAAGAGTAAATTATTATTTAAATATTTTATAAAATTAATTATTTGTTGAAGGTGTAATTAATTTAAAAAAAAATAACTATTTATTGTATTTTGTGAGATTTAATATTTTGTATGAAACATAATTAAACTAAAAAAAATGTATGAAGAGAGAATCAACATTTTTTTCCTATTGGACTATAGGCAAGACTAAGTAGAAGTTGCTACCCAATTTTATGAATTTTTTATGTTATCTAGTTATTTTAGCACCTGCCCCCACCCCCTTTTTCCTGTTGTGTTGTGCAATGGAAGGTTAAATGTATTTTTGTTTGTGGTGTATAAACTTTATATGGTCGTCAAATTTAAGTATTCATGAACATTAAAGAGTAAATAATCTTTTTTGTCGTAAGATTTTATAGTTGATATCAATTTTATCTTACAATAATTTTTGACATCAATTTAGTCATCATATTTTAAATTTGACATCAATTTAGACTGGCCATCAAATTTCACTAACACAATTAATAATTATATGTCTAAAGTACATATTTATCCTCTTAAATCATCAAAATTACAAAAAAAATGAAGTAATTTCCCTATTTCCCCTAGTTCTCCATCTGAATTTTTTTTCCCCATTTTTTCTGCTCATGAACGCCCATCATTGTGCCCAGCCACCCATACTCTTTCCTTGTTCTTTCTCCTTAACACTGCAAACACCCCTAGCCACCTAACCCCGGCAACCCATCCATTTATTGTTTGCCAAGTTCCGTGAGGAAAGTAATAAATACTTCAGGAAATAGCATAGCCCATGAAATTCATGTGATAAACAGTGAATAATTAGAGCAAGAGATTTAGCTTCAAGAGCCGAGCACCATTAACGTTCACGTGCTAAGCCCTTCACTGCAAATTTGTTAATTGATCCATTATTTTACATTTGTCCTTTTGATGCTCACCTCATATGGTGAAATCTGCATCTTCATGAAGCATGGCGTTTTAAGAGAGAGAATGAGATGCATTTGAGGGCAAATCCAAGTTGTAGAAACAACACTACAAACAAAAAAAAATGCAAAAACAACGTGACAAAATTTGATTTGCCTTTAAGTTAAAAGCCAAACCATGCTATTATAGAGGGGTAAACTTCAGGAAGTGCATATTGTTAAAGGAAATCAATTAGCTGGTGAGTAAATGGGTAACTGGGCTTCTTTTGATGGTGTTGTGAATGGAATTGCTGGAGTTGAGTGGGTAGTGCTTCATGGTTGCAATGGGGTCGGTCACTAGTGGGTAATGGATGGTGGCTGAAGGAGGATGAACAGGGGAACAAGATGGGTGGCTACGCACAATGATGGCCATTCATGAACAAGGAAAGGGGAAAAAGAATTCCTAGATGGGTAACCAAGGGAATTAGGATTTTTTTTCAAAAACAAATTTGTAATTTTGATGATTTAAGGAGGATAAATTTGTAATTCAGACAAAATGATTATTAATGGTGTTAGTGGATTTGATAATCAGACTAAATTGATGTCAACTTTTAAAATATGAGAACTAAATTGATGTCAAAAATTATTTCAAGATTAAATTAATGTCAACTTTAAAATCTTAAGATCAAAAGGGTTATTTACTCAACATTAAACTTCAATTACATATGGAATTATATGCTCTTTTGGGATCTATTATTGTTATTATTATTATTCTTATATTGCTATGATGCAACTTTGGAAATGTTTTGGGTTACAATCTCCAAACCTTATAAGATTGAAGACTTTATGTTTTAATTATGTTATTTGATTATATTAGTAGCGAGTTACAGTGATATCAATGATAATTGTGTTATATGATTAGTTTATTTATAGTTTCATTATTAGGGTCTTTTTTATTATAGAAGTCTATTTATTATTTACAGCTTTACATCAAATTATAAAGCACCGTATAATACCATTCAAGTTCTTAAGTCTTAACCCATTGAAATTGGGGAATTTTTTTTTTTTTTTTTTTTTTTTTTTACCATTTTGCTTTTTTTGGGATCCCTTCCCCATTTTTTTATTTGTTGTTTTGTTCTAATCCATGTTACTTAATTACAAATAGAGCAACCAAAAAAGTTGAACAGATTGCTGACAAATACATGTATGTATTGGAGGAGTGCTACGCACTGGTATTCTGCTAGTAACATACATTAGCTCAAATCAAACAATTTTGTAGAGTACAACAATAGTACATTAAGTCGATAGTTCGTTCCCTATGCTTCCATGCAAAAGTGGAACATGTTTATTAGTTTCATCGACTACTGTAAAATTAAAATATAAAATATTATGCACACAGACTGTGTTTCTGTTATTTTTACCCTTCATGCCCCTTGTTGGTCTTTGGCTTTCTATTTCTCTTTCTTCTATCTTTTATCCCTCGAGGGCACAATATGATAGAAGAGTAAAGACTATGGAGGCCATGAAATCCAGCAACCTTAGTACTTCAGCGACCAGTACAAAGGCAATCTCAGATGAGATTCGTTGAGTACCTTACCAATTAGGCTAATTGAACTAACTAATCACGAGTTATTAATTTATGTCAAGAATTTAAGTTTGGTAGCTGGAATAGCAAAACTGAAGTTGCCGCAGAGAAAGATCTAGTTGGATTTCAACATATGACACTTCTTTTGCTAGTTTCTATAGAAAAAACTTGGTCAATGTAAAGAAACAGATGTCCTATTTCTAAGTGGCTTAAATAAATGCCCATCATTTGTGATAGCATTTACCATTTAGAGGAGTAGAAGTGCATCATATGCTGGGAATTCATTTGTTAACACTTAACGTACATCATTCAGGCGGATTTGCGGTCACATGGATGGCTCGTAATGTCAGAACGAAAAATGAATGGAGCATTGACTTATCCAAACTTGAATCTAATTTATTTATATTGAACCATTCAACTTAAAAAAATTCGTTAATGCCTCTTTCTTCTTTGTGTCACAATTCACATTGTGACATCAAGCATTTTACGAATCCAACAAGTTGTATTGGTATGTTTACGTATTTTAGTAAAGGATTTTGGAAGTAAAATTTTGCAGCTATAAAGTTTTAGAGAGAATTTTAGGCGCTGAAAACATTGAGGCCAGGTTTGTCCAATATCTCCCGAAATACAGCTCTAAATTCCATGAGAAGTTAACACACACTGCAAAGGAGATAAAAAATAGTTGAAGAAAATATGCACAGCAATGGCAGTCTATAAATCTTCTGCAAGAAAGTGTATAAATTCATTGAAATCGGGAAAAGAATTCTGATATTTACATCCTTAACATCTCACTGAAATGGTGGCTTCCACTTACAAAAGAAGTATAAAAAGAAAAATTAAAATGCCTGCCGTACAAAATTGTCTCTCTACTAATCTATGTCAATCTCCTTCACCATTACTTATAGTCCATTCAAGCGAGAAGTGAGGTCCAAGAAAGCATCCTCCCTGCATGGAATTGTGAGACCACCCATTGGATGATCATATCCGAAATCTTCTTCGGCTTGGCTTAGTAGCGCTTGGAATGAAGGTAGATTCAAGTATGAAATGGGAATTATAAACCGCTTCATTTTCTCTCCAACATAAACTGCAAGATAGCCTTTTGGGACTTTCACAGCCTTGGAACCTGCTTGAGTTACTGCAGATGAAGCCCGTCTAATACCAGATAAGCGAAAGCCCATTTGTTTGTGTTGTTTCACACCAATAACAATGCAAATGATCTCAAAGGGTGTAAGGAAGAAATATTGTTGCTATTGACTTGTGTTGATTGAGAATGCCATAGTGAGTATATATAGATATTCCGGATATGAGTTTCTGTGGAGACAATTCTCTACTAAAATGAATGGTTGATGAACCATTTGATAGGGTCTGGTCAGAGACAAGGGCTAATGAGAGATCACATGGTACTATCCTCAATGTGTTTATGAAGGGTTACTTGAGATTTGAGAATTCTTTCCAACACAGTTGCCACCTTTAGAAAGAGACAGCTGAGAAGCCAATAGATAGTTAAAATACAGAGCCGATTTGATGGCCTACTTCTTATGTTTCAGACATGCTTAAAACATATCACATAGGTTCTTCATACTGATAACCTACCATTTCCTGGAATCTTATCTATAAACCATGAATTATTGCTGATAGCTATTAAATAATGGGATTGGATGCTAAAGAAGATCACATTTTGTGACAATATCCCGACTTCAGTGGTTCTTGGAGGACATGAAATATGGTCCCACATCCGAGGCAACCACTTCACTAATTACTAAAGCAGTGAAAATTGTCTCATGTAGAGTGGTCATATACTTGTTGCTTCCTCCCCGTACAAAAGAAGTGCAAGAGGTACATCCAATATATAGACTACGCAAGACAAATTTAAAGGGTTCTGTGGAACTGTAGATAGTTACTTATAATTGAGCCTCATTAAAAATTCTTAAAGTAGATTTGGAGCTTTATTGATTTGCTCATGTATTCAGACTAGATGAAGTTGATAGAACCAACCCGGTTTGTGAGCTTTCCTCAGGTCTTACAGTTAAGCAGTCTGGAAATCTGTACAGCCTAACAAGATTTAAATTCCCTATTAGGGCAATAAACATAGAATTAATGTTTTCTTTACACTTCAGCCATTGAACTAGTTAGGATGAGAAATCTGTACAGAGACAGTATTTGGCCTTCAACACAATTAGCACTTAAATCTGATAAATACGGCACTGATTATTGCATTTTGGGAATTTTAAGGCATGGCTAAAACTTCAATAAAGAAATAAGAGAATCTACATAAATAGATAAACCATAAGTCCAATGAATCAAAAAAATTCTTTAGCTATAGATGAGATATTGAGATGTCATCCATTGAAACTCATGCGAATAATAAAACCTTAATCCTAATCCATTGTTAATGTGGACATGCCTTGGCAGTTTGCAATTATGTATCACTGAGGCCATGAATTTTAATTTTACATTCATAAAAAGAAAAAATTAAAATCTGTTAATTCCGTCCACAATAAACTGATGTTCTTTTTGGCCTGGAAAAGATACTCCAGTTCTGCCCTGGCTGTGAATGACTGGTTCTGTTCTGTGTTTGAATTTATAAGAACAATAAAGTACAATTTTTCTTACAGCAATTAGCATTGCTAATACTGCATAAGGTCCTAGTTGCAGGTAGAAGAGAAAATGGTAATCAATAAAAACAGAAACACTGGAGTAATAGTTGAATTTATTCCTTGTCATTAAAACAAAAACAGAGGAAACACTCTGAATTTATCATTCTAATGGTCATTCTTCTTTCATGTCCTGAGAAAAAGGTGTAATCTTTACAAGTTTAGAAGTTTCTATTGTACAAATGTGTATACTAATCTATGTTAGTCTTCTGCAGTGGAAATTTATATCCCATCCAAGTGAAAAGTGATTTGTTGGAAGACATGTTCACTGCAAGGAATTGCGAGACCCATGGTATGATCATATCCAAACTCTTCCTCAGCTTGACTCAACAAGTCTTGGAATGAAGGTTGGTTCAAGTATGATATGGGGATCACAAACCGTTTCTGTTTCTCTCCAACGTACACTGCAAGATAGCCCTTTGGGGCTATCACAGATTTTGAAGCTGCTTGGCTGCCAAAGAATGATGCCCTTCGAATAGCAGGTAAACGGAAACCCATCTTTTGTGTCAGTCAGCGAGAAGAAGAACAAGGCAAATCTCTCAAATTTAAGAAGAATGTGTCTAAGTGTTGATGCTTCCGGATGCCAATGACTTGTGTTGTTTTTTGACGGCAAGAGGAAGTGTATTTATAGGTTTTAAGACTCTTTTCAAACTTTAAAATAAATTATTGTGGACGGGGTTAAAGGATGGGGAACATACAGATGAAAGATCACATGGTGCTGTCTTAGAGGCCTCTATCAAGGATTAAGCAGTTGTTTAAGAGTGCATACCCCACCTTCTCAAAGAATGGCCAATAGAGCAGCCACTTGAAATGAGACGTGCTCAAGTGAAACTTAAATGCTATTTCATACATTATTTAATGCCTACTCCACATTTTTGCAGACATCATTTAGACATGTCACTTGTTATCTTCATTTTGATAACGCAACTGAATGGTGAGGTGATATGTTACTGCCAACTATTATCAATTATAATAAAGTTGGTAGCTATGGATAATAGTGTTACGAGGCAACTGGAGAACCTATGTCAAGAGCATGCCAGTAATCATATATATTTAGTTTTAAAGTCTGCAGTCTTTCCAAGCCAGTCTAGCAATGATGGCATCCATATGATCTTCCATCATGAAGCAAATTTGCTCTGCACGGAAAAATAATTAGCTATCGAAACTTCTCAAATCTCATGAACCTCTGTTAAACTAAGTTGGAGCATCGTCTTCTGTAATATCTAAAATAAAAATAACTGATGCTTTGCTTTTATTTTCGTCCTTTTGGATTAAAAGCTGGATCTTACAGTCAAAGAAGCATATGTCTAGACACCTACAAAAATGGATAAACAAATCATAAGTTTGACTTCACAGCTTAAACTAAAGGTCTAGGTCCATAATATCTATGACAGTTAAAAATTTCATAACTATCTTCCCAAAATAATTAGCACTTACTAGCTTTAAATGCCATAGGTCGAATTCTCCATTTAGATTACAATTTTCTACTATTAATTTTGTGAAATTCGGAAATATCATAGTTGGAGACAAGCAGCATATCATTCATTGCTGCCCGAGAAACAACTAATAATGCATGTGATGGTGCTGCTTGATTAGTAAAATAGAAGAATCAATTTCACTAAGGAAATGGGGATGATTTTGCAGTGATAATAGAACGGGAAGGGGGGCAAAGTTAAGAGAAGATATCTATTCTGTGGTGCTGAAAGCAGGAACTAACTGAGCCACATATTGTTGAAGAATCTAGCAACAATCGGGAAAGGCTGTTTCTGAACTAATGTACTTTGCATTCCATGTTTGGCACAAGATATAGATTGAAGTACAGTAGGTAACCAATAACGCCCATTATCTCCTAAAAGATTACTGCTTTTAATCCATATTGATTCATTATTTAGTTAATTAGCCAATGGTTACTTTAGTGCTGAACTGGACAACTGATTCACTAGTCCATTGTATCATTTGAATGAGTTAGTTCATTGGAGTTTGGTCTCCAAAACTCGAAAGAAGGGAATGGTGTGTGTATCACTAACGGACTGATACGTTTGAACTAAAGTTTGATAATGATACTACATATAATTGAATTCAATGAGAAATAACCAAAGCTAAAAGTGTTGTAAAAATGTCTCGTCATTACTTTTTCATTCAGATAAAATTTTTACACTTCCAGAGGAATGGTACAAGAAAGAAACCGAAATGGAAAGTCTTCACGAAAAACTAAAGTTCCTTCTATACAAATTTGTCTCAACTAGTCTATCTGTCTCCATTAGCATGACCTATAGCCCATTCAAGCGAGAAGTGATGTTTAGAAACTCATCCTCCCTGCATGGAATAGTGAGGCCACCTGTTGGATGATCATATCCATATTCTTCTTCTGCCAGACTTAGTAATTCTTGAAATAAAGGTTGGTTCAAGAATGATATTGGAATCACGAGCCGCCTCATTTTATCTCCGACATAGACTGCAAGATAGCCTTTTGGGACTTCAAACCCCTCGAAACTTGTCTGGGTTGCAGAAAGTGATGCTTGTCTAATACCTGATATGCAGAAACCCATTCTGTTTTTCCACTTAAAAAACAAAATAGTGATCTTAAAGCACGTGTGTGAGAAAGAAATATTTGAGTTTGGATACTTCAAGATGCAAATGACTTGAGTAGCTTGAGAGCTCAAGGAATATAATATATATAGTTGCTAAGGGCTTCTTCAAATCAATTTTCCAATGAAATAATTTTTGATGGAGATAAATAATGGGGTCTACTGAGTGGCAAGGTATCACAAGAGATCACATGGCATTGTCTTACAGATGTTTTACAAGGATTAGAAAGTTAAAAAGGAATGCATACCCCACTTTCTGTGATAATGGCCAACAGATTACCCACTTGAAATTAAAGACATTTGCATAGATGACACCAGATGTGTGTTCATGTATTATACCATAGGTAATCTATTAGTAGACATGCTTTAGACATCTCACGTATTTTCTTCAGATTGACAATGCTGCTGACATGCATATGCCAACTAATTACCAGAGTGACAAATTATGAAATTTGTAAACCATGAGCAAGACCCGACTGGTAGCTCTGAAACACGGTGTCACGAATAGAACCAACATTGAATCAATGAACACGAGGCAGTGTGAATGTGCATCGAGTTCTAAGCAACGCCCAGCAAACAGTAATGAAGATTTCAACTTCCATGATCTAGTACAAGTAGCTAACAGTTAGCTTATGAATATTATGGAAATGTGAGATGTCTTGAGCATGTCTTGAACGTAAGAAGCAGGCCATCACATTAGTTACACAATAATTAGGTTCTCAGCAGTGCAAAATCTCTTTCATTTTCAAGAAGTGATTGTGTTGGCAAATCTTCTATAGTGTGGGCCATTTATTCCTGAATCATTTGTAGTTCTTGTTAAAGACCCTTAAGACAACACCATGAGATGGTTCATGAGTACTTGTCTCTCATTAGACCACATTAACCTTTCAATTCCGTGTATAAGGGTATCCACACAAGCACCCTATTGATCTATATATAGTCATCATTGCAATCTCAAATACGTACTAAAGCATCAGGCTTGAACCACTTGTTTCTCATACAAGTAATTTGAGATCAATCTATAGTTGTGTGTGGAATAACGAAGAAGAAACCATAGGCTTTCGTTTACCTGGTATTAGAAGAGCTACACAAGCAGCTTCAACGGATGGCAAAGTCCCAAAAGGGTATCTTGCAGTGTAAGTGGGAGAAAAGATGAAGAGGTTCACAATTCCAATAGCATGCTTGAACCAACCATCATTTCAAAACTTGCTGAGTAAAGCAGAAGAAGAATTTGGTTAAGTTCATCCAATGGGTCGCCTCACAATTCCTTGCAGAGAAGATGTGTTCTTAGATATCATATCAGTTCTAGCTTGAATGGTTCATTCATCAGAACAAAGAGACTGACATAACATAGATTAGCTCAACTCAAAACAGTCTTGTAGAGTACAATAGTACATTGAGTAGATAGTTTGTTTTCCCTTTGCTTCCATGCAAAAGTGCAACATGTTTATTAGTTTCATTGATTACTGCAAAATCTATAAATATAATGCACACTCATTGTGTTACAGTGTCAGTTCTGTTTACCCGCCATGCCTCCTTGTTAGTGTTCTATTTTTCTTTCTCATGCGAAACAGTGTGAAATTGAGATGTCCCACTCCTAAGTGAAACTATATGGAATGAAAGATGCTCGAAGAGAACCGGGAATTGAACTGAATCAGGAAGTGAGATTTAAAGCAAGTATTTATATTCTAAATTGAGTCAAATTAGAAAGCACCACTCAGCAAAACCAACAAAGGAGGCACCAAATATATTGCACAATAAGAGCATAAATGACAAGCAATTATAGGACATGCCCTGCACCTTTGAAGGTTTTTTGTGGGGTTACTAAGTTTAGAAGTATGTAAAATGAAATAATATGCCCCAAAGAATTTTAGTTTCAATTTACAGTATAAGACATTATAGTAGCAGCAAAAAATAATATGAACTACAGAAGCATTACTTCTTGCTGGACAGACCCAAGCAGAAAAAGATCATAGGATAACCTTAACAGCCCACATTTCATCTTTCTCCTTTCTCATTTCCCAGCAAAATTTCCAAGCAATGAAATATGTAATTTGGTATCATGATGACACTTAGCCACTAATAGCTTGTCACATAGAAATCCCTGTCATTTAGCCACTAATAGCTTGTCAAATAGAAAATCCCTGTCACTTAGCCACTAATAATTTGTCACATAGAAAATCCCTGTCACTTAGATGGGGTTTGAACCAAAGGCTTCTAACTTCTAGAGCTGGATACCACTAGGTTTTGATGCCACTAGCACAAAGGTTTTCATTGCGAGAAAATATATTATGTGTGAATCTTAAATAAATGTTCTAGCTTCTTTCCAACCAGAACCGTATAGCTTAGCACATAAATTGAATTTAACTTCTGAATTACAAGATGAAATGCAATTTTGATACTACATTGTTGCTTTGATCAAGAGGATCAATGAATTGATAGAAGATCGTAGAAGAACATGTTTCATTTGAATTTTTAAACATTCATGTCATGTAATTAAGCTAGTATAAGAACAAGGAGACACATGTTCACAAGTGACAGTTTCAGTTCGATACACTAATAAATTTTTTCACTATGACCAGTTTCAGTTTGATACACTAATAAATTTTTTCACTATGACCAGACCATGCTATCTATAGTTTTCCAATAACTCTCTCGAGTCTGCTAATTCTCTGTTCAAGTTCCACTAGATTTAGTTTGGATGAACAACTGCAGCCTTCACCTAGAGTCCCAGATAGGCTTACCCTGTCACTCGACAGCCTTGACTCTTTGCTTCCATTTGCATCTTCAAAATCTTCCTCCAAACCCTCTATTGAAAGTTCAATGTTGACTTTTGCAACGCGCTTCGCCGGTGTTAATATCTTCCGAACAGCTCCAGAATCTGCTGCAGAAGATGATGAACACTGCTTGGACAAATGCTTACATTCATCAGCTGCTACTTTACCCGAACTGTAAGTCACGTCACCACACTCATTTTCTTCCAAAACAGACTCGCAATTCTCAACAGAATTGGAAGGATTCATAGTGTTCTCTTTTGGAGGAAAACCTGTTGGAACATTGGCATTAATATTTTGATTAACTCTCAAACCATCTTGACCAGAATTTCCCAAAGTAACAGTTTTCAGACGTTTACGAAGAAAACCAGGAGGTACATCAGCATCATAATCACCCTCCCTAGTTTTAGAACCATCATCACAATATTTTCCAGAACCAGTAGGTACCTCAGCATCATAATCACCCTCCCTAATTTTTGAACCATCATCACAAGATTTTCCAGAGATCATAGTGCAAACGAGTTTGGGAGGAAAACCTGGTGGAACATTAGCATCATCACCACTTCTGTTTGCCTTTGATGCCTGAGGCCCATGGTTTGATAAACTTGGCCTCCTATTTCGCTGCACAATGTTCTTAACGGGGTCCTGATGACCCAAAACTGATTGCTTCCACCACATTGTGTAATGCGTGGTAACATCAGCCTCAAAAAGCCTCGATGGGAAATATAAATTCTCATCAGATATGGGTCTGCAATAATTTTTCCAAGCAAAGGCTTGAGTCTCATTGAATCGAGCCACGCAACCTGGAACATCTTGATCCATTCCGAATTGCATAGCAACTCGATGCGGGAGGTACTGCTCAATAAAACAGCCAAGTCCAACAAGCTCAGAAACTCTCAAACATCTGACAATTGAGACTAGCTCATTATTATCCAAAATTGTGTCAACTGGTGCACAAAATTCACTTTCTTGATAAAATAGCCTGCATTTTCCAGCATATCTAACATATGGACGCCAAAGAAAATCCTCTGCAGCTGAGTCTAATGCAAATCTCACATTGTCAATCTTCAAGGCCTTAAGATTAACCTTGTGCCACCTAGACAACATAGGGTCTCCATTATTGATCAAATTGGGCTGTGGTTGCAAATTTTGGAACCTCTCCCACACCCAAATCTGAACTAAGTAAAAGGGTGACACAAGAATAACTTCCAATTGCTCTTTATCACCAACAACTAATGCATTTTTGGTCAAACCAACTACTGTATTCTTCAACAAACCCAAATCCTTATATATGCTAGCCAAAACCGCTGGTGCCAATGCAATGGGGTTCCCTCGAGCAAGATGAACAGCAATTGGGAACACATTCTTGTTTACCAATACCGTGGCATTATGGGAAGGAAAAACAAATGTTGACAACCAAGCTGCAAGAAATGCTTCATGCTCAATCTCACTACCACTGTTGATGAACATATCCATCCATACTGACGTAGAACACTTAGCTTGTCTACTCCTCCAAGGCTCCTTTCTTGCCACAACCAGTTTCTCTTCAACATCCTTCATTTCATGGTTATCAAGCGGGGCGAAAACCGGGTCACCAAGGACAGGGTAA